>JAPYYW010000192.1:0-108628 GCA_030522545.1 Cremastinae sp. A BG-2022a | reverse complement strand
TCGCCAGATAGTTCGGTACCGAAAAACATTTCGTAGAAATAATTCGACGAGTTCAATTGAGTGTCAGTTCCGAATATTTTCAATCATCCGAAAAGTGAACATTTCAGTGTTTCTAATTTATAATATCGTTTAAAAATACTTTTTAAAAATGTCAGTGCGGATGTGTCCTATATTAAAAAAAGATGAAACCTCTAACCAATTAATCGGAATAGTGCATTATGCGAATCAGTTGCATGAAGAATGCGTCTAGAAGAACAGCAAAATATCAATTAAAACGTCAAAAAAGCGGTCGCGTTGTCGCTCGTATATTTAAAATCTTGATGAAATATTTTCAAGTAAAAATAAATTATTATTTTTGTTTCTATTCATGTACCATCCTTACAATTTTCGTGGGTTTTATCTATATTTCACTCATTTTTTTATCTACATTTTTTTTCAAGTCCAATGCGCGGATTTATACGAACAATTTTCTTCCTCTTGTTTCCCGATTCGAAATTGTTTCTATAGCTTTGTATACATGAAGCAACATAATCATGAAAAATAAGGGTAGCCATGGGGAGTTGGGATAGATATTTGACGTGACGATTATTCGCTGGATCGTTGGAAAAAGCCACGAATAAGGGGATCGAGGAAAAATCGGGAGAGGGAGATAAAAGTAAAGGACGGAGCGGCGATCGACAATGCAGGAATCTTCGGGTGCAGTAGACAGACACGTTGGCTGGGAAATTGCCCTGGTGACGAAACTATCGACTTTTATTTCCGGATCGTGAACGGGCCGAGGGACGAGCAGAAAAAGAGACGAAGCCATGAGAAATCACGTTGAACGTTAACGATTATTGGATCTATTATTGGTTGACTCTTGCCTCTTCGTTTTCTCACTTTTTTCGCGCTCAATTTCCCTCTCCTTCTCTCTCTCTCTCTCTTTCTCTCTCTGACGCTCTTTTCATCCTCCGGGAACAAAAAGCTTCTCTCCAGCGTCGAGAGAATGAAACGATTTGTTCGATCATTTCGTTACGGTTATCGTAACCGACTTTTCTTCAATCTCGTTCACCTCTTTTTCTCATTCTTATACCTTTTTTCCCTACGACCCTATCCTCTCTCGTTATCGTCGCGAAAATGATACGATCTCTCCAGATCTTTCTTCTTCCTTCTCCAACCATTCCCTCGGTATTCTTTAAAGATTTCTCTCCTGAATAATATTTCCGGTAAAATACTCTACGATTCGTATTTTTCATCCGCCGGGCCCTTTAGCCACATCGCCCGGTGCACGAGATACGTGACCAATTAGCGCACTCGCAGATTGGATTACGTCAAATGAAGACAAAAAGAGTTTTCTATACGTCTGAATATATATTGCGAAATAATTTCCAGCCCGGAAAATATCCATATTTTAATATTATCACTTTTTTAAACCCCGGAACACTGAATAATTTCTGCACGTGGGAGCATAATTTTTTTTTCAAGATTGCAAAGAAAAATTCTACATGAAAAAATACTTGTCATAGATCTGGTTAAAAAAAATAGAACAATTTTTATACATTTCTCATTTTCCAACGTGTCCGCTCATTTTTCAAAAATTAAAATTCTTTTTTTTTGTACATATAATATTTTGCATAGAGAAACGCAGCAGTTTCGGTCGGTGGCAAATTCTTTGGGAACTTGGAAAACAATGCCCGACTCACGGATAACAAAGGGAGAGAGGCAAATTGCGATAAGAGACAAACTCGCGAGTCACTCGTCTCTCCTCCCTTTTTTGCTTTTTTTATTCATCTTTCTCTCTCTCTCTCTCTCTTGCTATCTTTTTCAGCGTTCTTTTTGCCGTTCCCTCTTTCGCCTTTTTCTTCGTGTTAACATACACGACGAGTTCCATGCAGGACGAATGATCAAAGAGAGAGAGAGAAGACAGTAAACAGACGTACGAGGGAGAGAAAGACTGTCAAAAATTTAATCAAATTTAGTTTTTTTAATCATAAATTTATACTTCATTGGATACTTGACAAGTTTATTATTTATATTTATAGATACTGTGAATTTTTCTATATTTTTATTATGGAATGATGATAAAATGAAAATTTGACAAGAATTGGTTTCATTAGACGTATAGATATGAGAGGGAGTTAAAAAACTTTGAGGGGAAAGTAAATGAGATATCTGGTGACGAATTGTAGGACAATCGTGAGCAATGCCATATAGAAGGAGAATAAATATTTCATCCGTATATATAGGTATAATGTAAAACCTTGATTGAAAATGGAAAGATGGGTATTCGGTGTAAACGGAAAAAGGGAGAGATAGAGGGCGATGAGATGAAAAGCGCAAGAGACACTATTCAGGCTTCTGTGGCTCGCTCATCATCGGTTTTACCTGCGAAATCTCATTTTCCGACCTACTTCTCTCACTGAAAATCAGTTGAAAAATAGAGAGGGAGTTACAGAACGAGCTCGAACGAGATGGAAAGAGCGAGATTAAAAAATATACATTTCGAAAATATGTTGCCAGACAAAATTCGATCATTCCGTGTATAATTCTTCAGTCGAATCAACAAATTATCATACGAAATATAGTTAAATTTGCAAAAAGACATCGCTGAAAGCATCGGAAAAAAAATTCGTTGCTGATCAAACGAATATATTGCAATTTTCAAGCATACGCATTTACATTTCAGAGTGACGAGATCTCGTCGATAAGAAAAAAAAAAAACAAAACAAAATAGTTTCGTCTTTATTGATTTTTCGTGGCGGGTGAGCGTGGATGCGTCTATAGATGAATTTTTTTTAGTAACTGTACGCAGAAGCGTGCGAATAAAGGAATAAACGAGAAACGATTTGGGTGCCTCTCGGGGTGGGCGCACGGCGGGGTCGACGATCAGTTTCCGGCGCTTCAAACCCTTTTTACTGTCCTCTTCCCTCCCCCGCCGGCGCTTCACGTTATTTTCTCCCGCTGCGCGAGCACGCCGCGACTCGCCCCACTCCCGGTGCGTCCTCCGCGACAAAAGCGTCGCACTTCCGGTTATAGGCAGATCGCGCGGCCCGCAGCGTGCGCCACCGCTCTGCCATCTTCTATATAGATATCTATCTCTCTCTCTCTCTCTCTCCCTCTTTTCTCCTTTGTAGAGCCCCTACGAGAAAGGGGAGCGGGATTGCGGAGGAATATCGACCGGCGCCTCGTCCTATCCGTCCGTTCTCGACAACCCCCGCGGCATTTCCTCCCTATCCTCCATCGCTCGTGTCCTCCTCGCTGAAAATCCCCGCGTGCACGCCTCTCGCTCCAATCCTCCTTCCTTTTCCTGCGCTTATTCCCTTTTATTATCTTTCATTTTTACGTTTTCACGAGCAGTGAATAATCTCTGAACGAAAAATTCCCCGCTCGCCGCTACATAAACGAGAGACGCAGACTTTCATCGTTGAAATCATATTTTTATCAGGTATAATGAAAAACATCAAAAGCTGTCATCAAAAGCGAAAAAAAAGAAACAGGAAAAATCAATTTATTTGATTCTTTTCAACGATTTGTCACAATTTTTCAGATTTCTCCGGTGAATTTGTGTATAATGGCTCTAAATTCATTTCGTTGAGTATCAATATTTGTATTGAATATTTTATATAAATTGGGAGCTACATCGCGATACAATGATTATTAGTTTATTTCAAATTGTGTCAAAGTATCAAAGTAATCAAATTCAACGGAATTCATAAACAACTCAAAAGAAGAATTTTGGTTGATATCTTTCAATACGGTTTACAATTTCTATACCAAGCCATAAATAATAATGACAATATAAAAAAATAATAATTACCCCTTAATTATATATAGGACAGGCAATCTCAGAAAAAAGGAAAATCTTTACGTTAAATTCATAAACTCGTAGATATTACCTTTTGTCAAAAAGTTTTGCAAATTTTTTGTGTTAGTTTGAGCATATTCAACAATAATTTAAACCATGTTTATCATTGTTTAATCTATACAAAATGTACACTACTACTGTAGGAATATAGTATATTAAAATAATTAACAAGTCTCATATTTTTAAATTGGTATTCATTGCAAATTTTCAAATTCTCCATAAGAAGCAATATACATATGTTGAATCTCAGTAATTTTGAAGTTTGATAGTTTTTGAACCATTGGATAAAATTATTTCAAATTTGGCATGAAATTTTTTCGTGGACTTGATGAGAACAATATATCAAAATATTTTCCAATTGTCATATTTAAAAAAATATCGCTCACACATCCTTAATACCGTCAAAGCCAATCGATGACGACAAAGTCACTATATATTTTTATAATATTCGAAAATTATTTCTAAACGATCGTCATTTACCTCTATTCGGTATCAAAATTAAATATATATTTATAGTTAACAGATTTTTTAAATACAGAAACGAGTTTATATTTCTATTTTTTTTTTGATACGCGATATAATTTATTTATCTGTCCGAATTGAATTTGTTTTCTCACACCTGCGTTACAGTTAATCGCAGAGTGCGCTATTTCTATTTTCTCAAAGTTGTGTCTATTTTGTTATCACGCGCCGACAAGAAAAATCGAGAGTCGACGGACCGCCGTAAATTGAAATTGCGTGTAGAGCGGTTCTCGTCGTAAAGTTTTCCTCGTTTCAGGGAAATATGCGGAAAGAGCGATATCGCTCGCTCGCTGGGACCCGCTCCGGTTCGAACAAAGCTCGCAAATCTCGTTGATTGTGAAACGTGCTCGAGAGACGCGCCGCGCGGTGTGGGCAAATATTATTTTGTTTTCATCCGCGAGAATTGAGCGAGTGTAATAGGAAAAACGTGTGAACAATATTTGTACCCCATGCAGCTTACGTGAAAAACGTCGCGTTGTAAAAAGGTCCATGTTATTATATGTCGCTGCTGACAATGTGAAAAAATGTGCGAACTCGTGCGACTGTATTCTCCGGGTCTTGGCCAAGTTTATAAACAACGATTTATAAACAGTCCTCGCCTTGGTACACGGTAACCCAAACCCCCACGTACGTGCGCCTAGATTTATATATAGGCTTCCTGGAGCGTTGCAGTCCTGACAGAAAGTTTTAATTAAATTCTCACGAAATCGGATGCGATCGATCATCGACTCTGTCCTACCAAACTGGACTTTTATCTTCTCCCCTCTCCCCTCTCTCTCTCTCTACCGCTTACTTTCTCTATACCTTATAATATTATATACATCATAATTTTCTACGTATATATGAGACAATCGACGCCATTTCAACCTAATATGGAAATTCAATTTTTGTACTCGGTTCAAATTTGGCTACGTTTCTGCATATCGTGAATAAAAGTTTTTTGGGTCATTTTTAAACTCCTTCATCGAATCGTTTGTGAGTTATTAATAACTTTCGATAAATTTAGTATATACCGAGAATATAATTTTGGTAAAATTATCAAATATGTATATTTTCTTGGTCGTAATTAATAAAAGCTATATAATTGCTGTTTAGTAATTCCAATTCTATTTTGATTGAAATAACTGAATCACGTTCTAGCAAATTTAGTCGTCCCAATAAAATTTTTTTATCGGTGTATATGTTTACATACAGTGCATGTACATGGGGAGATTTTTATAGTACTACACTAATTATTTTATAACTAAATTAATTTTTATAGTAAGACGTAATATGTATTTAAGACAGTATCTAAATAAATTGAAATAAAATATAATCAGTATAGTAAGAGCTACCATATTTTTCTCTTAGTGTTGAATAATATTGTGGTAATAGTTTGAAAATTCTTTGATGGATTTTTAAAAGCAAAACATAGTAATTTTGATAATTTTATAATTATTATTATCATGTTTTCCATGAAAAAAT
This sequence comes from Cremastinae sp. A BG-2022a, assembly GCA_030522545.1. Classification (NCBI taxonomy): domain Eukaryota; kingdom Metazoa; phylum Arthropoda; class Insecta; order Hymenoptera; family Ichneumonidae; species Cremastinae sp. A BG-2022a. The sequence continues at coordinate 102,798 of JAPYYW010000192.1, read as the reverse complement.
GAAAAAACTTCAAAATGTTCAAAACTCTCATCACAGTACAAAAAACATAGTAAATTTTTGTGTCAAGTTCTCTCCGTGTACATGTAATTGTCACTTTATATGGTAAATAGAACAAATATTATATTTTGACACCATACATAATTAAAACACATGCAGGGTAAAAAAAAGACAGTAATCATATTCGTGTATGTAAAAAAAGGTTCCTTTGCATCCTTTTCGCCGGAAAGTCTGCTATTCTGGATAATAATGAAAAAGCGTGGAGTAAAAATGCAGTTCGCGAAAAAAATGACTGCGGAAAACGATCGAGCCGTATTTGATCTTGAACTTTTTGAAAGCGGTCCGTGTGCGAGCGCGAAGTGTGTGAAAGAAGGCGATAAAAAAGAGAGAGGTGAAGGGGTGGGGTTATAGAAAGAGAGAGAAAAAAATGGGATGAAGAAACGAAACGGGAATGGAAGCGAGCAAACGCCGGTTTACCGGTTGTCCGGCGTGAATGTGTATAAAAGCCTGTAACGCGGACGCCAAGTGAATCAGACGTGAAAGCGAAAAGAAAATAATAACAAAAAGTAAAGAGTCGCGAGCGGATGAGAGAAAGGGGTCGTTCGATGCGTCGCGGGAAGAGAGAGAGAGAGAGAGAGCGAGAGAGGAAACGAAATGAAAGCTCTGATGAATGTGAGGGTAGTTTTTTGTTTACGTGAAAAGGGGAATGGGAGACTCGCAAACAAGCAAGAGAATGCGGAGAAAAAGAGAGAAAGAATTCGTTGAACAAAACGTTCTTTTGCCAGGTCGAACGAGTCGCGCTCCTGCTCGTTCTCTTCTCCTGTGTCTTTCTTCCCGCGTATTATTTATCTAGTTCTCCCTCACCGTGCGCCTCACCCTTCCAACAAAGATTACGACGATTGTCAACGAGACAAAGAAAATTAACGATCCGCGCTTTTCATTGCGATCTCTGTTCGTGCGTGCTTCCCGAGCCAATTCGATCGGAAGACGAAAAATTAGACTCGGCCCGGCTCGTACGAAAAATGTCTCCGCGGTTCACGTGTTTATTTCCCCCGAACGGTTTTACAATTACTTTTCTCGTGTCACTGGGTATACAAGTTAAATTACAGTTTCGAGAAACTATATATAAGCTCACATATTCTTGAGAAATAACCATTTAATTTTTTACTGATTTTAGTAATTGATCAATTGGCCAAAAGACGAAATGAATAACCTGTTATAACGAAGTTGTATTTTCTCCAATTAAAGGCCACAACGAAGAGCTATTGATAATCTTAATAATCAATACTCAAGGACTAAATCAGTATATAACAGGTACTCAAGAATTCTATTGCCTGATTCTGGAATAGATAGATAGATCGTTAACGTTAAAAATACATTTCAATCCCCAGTGACAAGTTACATCATAAAATATTCAAAACAATAATTAAAATTAAGAAAAAAAATAAAAAACGAAGGCCACCGCATCAAATACTTGATTTGTGAGTTTTTAATACCAACAAGTTTAACGTGAGATAATAAAAGAGCTCTTGTTTTTCAAATTTTATCATTAGTATAAAGAACTCCTTCAATAATATGAGACTTATTAATTTTTTTCCATCTCAAATTAGTGTTTTTTTTATAAAAATAGAAATATCAATGTTTTGGACATAAAAATCTTAATAGTAAAAAAAATTTAATAAACCATGCACATTTTAATAAAAAATGTTAAATTGTTTGCACAACTTGCAAACAAAAATCCAAATTATTGATAAATTTGTAAAAGTGTTACAGATTAAAGAAAAAGTGTACCATAATAAATGTTAAACAAATATCAAAGAAAATTTTCTTTTTTTTTATTCTCCATAACATAATTATTGATGAAAACAGAGAGTAAATTATTAATAAATAACTTTCTGAAACAAACAAATTTTGAAAAATAAAGTTTTCTCGTATTTTTTAATATCGTAAAATAAATGACATGTTTTTGATGAATCTTTGCACGGTTCTCGAAGTGTCGAGGAAATGTAGGTGCGCGCACGTTTCTCATCGCAGCGTCTGTCAGAATTCGGTAGATGGAAATATCTAGAATTGGTAGGACTGTCACGTGTATAAACTCGATAGCTTTTATACACTCGAGAGAAGACGCCTCTCCCTTCGCCTTCGCTTCTTTTTCTCATGACTTTTTATCCCGCTCGCTCTTCTTATTCGCGACATTGAATTTATGAATGGCGAAGGATCGTAAAAAGAGCTGCCATTTGGAAGGAATCCTTGTTACCCATGCATATTGTTCATTTTTTCAAAGGTCGCGATACGCAAAATAAAAAAAAAAAAAGAAACTGGCGTAAATGAAAGCTTTTTCCTTCAATAAAATCATTCAAACAAACTGATGTATAAACCATAAAATAATAATATTAAAAATATAATTTTTAACAAACTCTCGATCATTCCGGTTTCCAATTTTTTTTACACATATAAAAGTCATTCTTGCGATGAGCGAAATGAAAAAAAAGGGTGAAGTGTATATAAAACATATTTTTCTCTGTATTTTTTAATTTTTTTTTTCGCTTGTAAAAAAAAATGAAGTAAAGGGTTGGAAAAAAAAAGAAAAATAACGAAGAGGTAAAAAGTTTTTGACCTTGTGGCTCTACTGCTCTCGGATGATTCGCGGCGACCTTTTTTCATGGTTGCGAGCAGAAGAGGGGAAGGGGGAGAGGCCTCTGGTATAGGCCAAAAAATTAGGTCATCCTCGTATCTCCTCTCCATTTTTCTTGTCGAGTCGTTCAGTGTTCTCCAATAAGGACGCTCTCTTTGCCTCGCTCTGACAAGCGGAAAGGTGCTACCAGCAACGGCCAGAAGAGCCACCACCCCCCAAGAGGCACGCCAAGAAACTCGCTTCGTGACTTCCTTTATCTCCCGCTCCCGTGACCTCTCGCCTCTTTCTCTCTTTCTCCAAATATAATGCAAAATATATTCCGAGAACACTTTACCATTTTTTTCGCTTCCAGTTTCAATGTCAAAAGTGCATTCCGCGATCAAATAACATATCTTTCCGTTTTTATTTCTTTCACCGACAATTTGAACATCGCGACAGTTTTCTTATTCAGAACTTTGTCGACTTTGCAATTTTATAAGACCGTAATATCGATTATATACACGGAGAGAATTTTATCGTGAAAATTTACTATGTTTTTTTTGCTACGTGGGACCATGTTGCCAAAAATTTTCCATAGAAAATTTGCTATAGAAAAAATCTATGGAAAACTGTAGGGATTATTTTTTTCAGAATTTTTTGTGTACGAAACATATAGTAAATTTTCCAAATTAGCATATACCATTTCGTATATTTTGTTATACACAGATATGGCAACTTGTATAGAGAGTATTATTTCTTTTCGAAATTTTTCGTAAGAAACAGTAATATTAGGTAAAAAAATTCCCTTCAAAAATTCGCAAAATTTTTTAAATTCTTTTTGTTTCGATTTTAAGAGCTTATCTGATCAGAAATTTTTCGTGGATAACGAAAATGCTTATCCGGGTCGCATTCCAAGAATTCATATATTGAAAACTTCAAAAAATTGATCCAAAAATCAGTTTTTTGGCTTGTTCAATACAAATTCGGGGACTCTGAATCTTTGAAAATAATCTTTGAAATATTTTTATTTATTTCAAATGAAATAATCATTAAAAATATAATGTCCCTTTTTTATATCAAAACATAATATGAAGATTTAATAATGAAGTAGTATATGTTTTCTGAAACGTTGTGTCGGAATGGATTGAAGAAAATGAGCGAGAGAGATAGAGGATGCGTGGGAGAGAGCTCAGGAGTACAGAAGTGCATATAACTTAGTCTATTATTCCAAGAGATATTTATAGGCAGGGCTGATCCAGTTCATGGGCTCGGGTATCTATATTTATACCCGCGCGTATAACCCTCTAAGGCGCACTAAGAACATCATCAGGAGATTGCAAGAGAAATCGAGGGGAAGGGGGCCAGGTAGGAAATTTGACGTCAGTCGTTTCCAGTTAATTGGGCAAACAGTTCGGAACAAGTAAAGATGAATTTTCGCTTTTGTGCTCTAATAAACTACAGAAAATGCACTATACTAAAATTTTACCAAAACACTGATACTTATTAATAATAAATACTTAAAAAATTAGAATCCCGACAAAATAAGTTTCCATTTTGAAAGTAATCTTAATGAAATTGGCAAAAAAATGTATGACAAATAAATAAATTTTAGGAAAAATTTCCAATGAAATTGAGACAATAAATGGGTCGAATAATTAATGAGATATAATTTTGATAAAATTTGACATTGATGTAACAAATGAATCAACTTTTGAATATAATAAAACGCATTTGACGTGCAACGTTAAGCTATTTGAAAATCTATAGCTGTTTCGAAAAAAAAGGGTAATTCGCGGATTAAATGTGTGAATATAAAAATGCAGCGTGAAGGAAGTTATATAGGGGTGTATAGGCCGGGTTCTCGGCTCTTCGGCTTCTTTTACACTCGGCTACGCGTTCCGCAAAGCCGGAAGGACGTTAGTATCGATTCGCAGGAACTGCCAGCCCCCTGGCTCCCTCCCCGTCCATGTGAACTCTCGCAACGTGTGTGCACACGTACGTGATCGTACAAAGACGTATTTAACGCATTGCAACACATAAAAGGGGCACCGCAGTCTCGTCCTAGTGGACTACAAAACAGCCCTCCTTTTCTCTCACTCCCTCTCCCTCCCTCTCTCTTTCATCCTACTTTTCACCCTCGTCCTTTTGTCCTACATTCCCAACATCGAGTTCAAAAATTCGAACGTCGATCATTATTCCAGTCTCTGTGCGCCATACACAATAACCACCTTTCCTCGTTATTTTTTATACTTTCCATAATAATAATAATTATTATTATTATTATAATAACACCGAGGGGAAAAAAATTCATGAAAAAGTGAAACTCGACCGGTGGGAAACTTTCACGGGTTCTCGGTATATATTAAAAAAATATTTTGTTCGACGGAGTGACTCTCTTGGTGTAGTGGGTCGTTTTTGGAGGAAAAATAAGAAAAAAAAGGTACGGGAATTCTCGTTTCTTGGAACGTGTGTACACGGAAAAATGCAGGAAAAATATATATGGGGAATGGGAGAGAGAGAGAGAGAGAGAGGGAAAATGAGGAACGGAGGGCGAGGGAAGAAGATGCACGGTCGTGCGAAGAGAAAGAAGGGCGGAAGGTACACGCCTATCGATCGCGAACTCTGAAACGTGCGAGAGGGTGATACGGAAAAGGCTGAGATAAATCACGAGAGGAGGAAGCACAAAGGAGATAGCAATGACAAAAAATAAAACGGGAGACAGAGATTAAAAATTCGCGAGACAATGGACAACTGAAAACGCAACGCGCAGTCTCCGTTGCATCGATAAATTGAACTTGAAATATAAATTGCGCTGCTGGGGAAAATCGCGATTGTTGATTTCATACGATAAAACGACAATGACTGCCCTGACTATTTTATAATTAAATTTACTTTAAGTCTTAAAAATATGGAAAATACTATTGCAATTTCTGGGAATCAAATTCAATCAAAACATTTATTTAGTTCTGTAGTAATCAGTATAGTGTTGTATATACTTTTTTTCAGTGAGATCTACGATAATTATTTTAAGTAAATTATTTACATAGAAATATAACTGGAACTAAATTTATTGAAGAAATAATGAAAATTTTCTTTTAGAGATTTATAAACTAAATACATTAGCAAATACAGTAGTTAAAATGTGTACCATCAGTAATTGAAAAGAGAAAAAATACCTTAAAGTGAGGAAGGTAGAATTTAATGGACAATATTTATTATCTATGTCCATAAGTTGAAATTTAATGAGGCAAGTTAAGGGGGTTTGATTATTACTGATGAAGATTGAGAGATTTAGGATTGAAAAAAAAATTGATGATAGAAGCCAAGATATGTCTATTCTGAAAGTTTGAGAGTTTTTTTACCACTCCGTTTGGCAGTAATTCATTTATAAAGTTTTGACAGATTTCAATCACTCATCGTGTTTCATAGTTTATGAGTGACAGACAAACAGTACGATATCCTGCATTTTTATATTCGTCATTGCCAAAATTGTGACGTAAAAAATCCATCACCGCGTTTAAATGAATTTTTTTCGTAACATTTGAAAATTAACGTAGAATTAACACGATTCTCGTACAAAAATAACCTACGCTTGATCATTTTATTTTGACATTGTTCAAAAAGCTTGTGTTAAATTAGGAAACGATTCACTCAAAAAATGTTCATGTGATTTGAGGATTACAATTTTCACATATAAAATTCAATATTTTTAGTATTATAATATTGTCTCTTTTAGTTACTTTTAGTCTCTTTTAGTTACAGACAGAAGACGGTTATGAAGATTGTCAAAAGTTTCTCCGAAGTAACAGAGAATAACGAAACACAGACGAAAACACATCAGAACGTTTAATTAAAAAACTCTCGCTACATTTTCTTAACAGCAGTATAACACTTGGAAAATCTTGAGAATTTCTCATATACAAAACTCAATAATTTGGACTATAAAAGACCAAAACATACTTTTTGTATGAAAAATCTTCAAAATTATTTAATGGTTACTGCAGTAGAATAAAACAGTTATTTTTCGTGTAAAATTTTCTCGGTGCGATGAAGAAAAACTTTTGAAATGGAGTTTCTCGGTATACATAGAAGCATACTTTGATGATAACAGCACAATACATAATAAAACTTGAAATTAAAATAAAAAAAAGAGAGAGAGAGAGAGAGAGAGAGAGAGAGAGAGGAAGAATGAGGAACAAGGAGGGTCGAGAACGTCTAACCGGTCGCATTCGGTTTATCGTTTTGGCCTGGTTGCATTAAGTGCGCTTGATTTGCGCCCAGCCACTGAATTTATGTGTCTACCGCGACTGTTCCGTCTCTACCGTTTTCCCTGATGGCGCGCTATCGCCTCGACACACGTACCCCTTATTTACGTATACGACTTCGATTCCACACACGAGACCGTTATATTTCGTGTTTCTACGTTTCCGCGTTTAACATATATATATAAGTCTTCCCGAGCGATATAGAACCAAGATGCGTGTCCGTGGCCCACGGACCTTTTCCACTTCGAGGACAGAAAGCGTTAAACTTTATTGCTTCGACGAGCGAACTGACCGAGAATCCCGATAAACGGACCACCGACCGCTCTTCCGTTCTCCCTCTCTCTCTCTCTTTTTATTTATTCTCTCTATACACTTTCTTTTTTATCCTTCGCCATACCCTTTACCTTTTCTCAACCACACTTTTTTTTTACTATACTTTCGTTATTTATTATTTTCCTGTAAATGCATTTTATTCCGTTCACACTTTTATTCCGTTCAATTTTGAATTTGAAAATTTATTCTTTGCGTCTCGGTTTAAATTCCATTCCCGTGATTTTCCATTCGTGCCCGTCGAAAAGGATTTAGAAAAAAATGATATGTGTATGGAGGGAGCAAAAGCTCTCGATACATAACGACTACGTGCGTGGATCTTCTCTCTCCCTCTCTCTCTCTTTTTCATTTTCTTGCATCTCGGGACCGAGAAAAAGCTCCTTATCCTCCTGCATTCCTTGCTGCTCCTCGCGGGCTCGCTGAAGCTTCTCGCAGAATTCTCCTCCCGATTCTCCTCTATAGACCAGCAAAAAGAGTGCTGGGAGAAAGACACGAAAAATATAGGAGTCTCCGAGAATTCGGGTCGCGAATGAATTTCCCCCGACTTCCTTTTTATCCTTTATTCGCGTACACGTGTACTTCAAAAAAAAAAAGAAAAAAAAAGAATATACAAAGTACACTTTTTGTGTACTCTGGGTCATTTTTTTGAGCTGCATATAGAGGATTACTTTTGTTAAAACGCACATGCAAGGATAATCTTCGCTCTTCACTTTATTGTTTTCAGCATCTTTTGTCCTGCTACAATGTTATAAATTCTTTTTTCAAAAGAAAACTTGTAAAATTGATCTAGATCAATTTTTAACTAAGCTTTGTTAAAAATAAAATTAAATAAAACGAACAAAGAGATATAGTGAATATGTTAATAGCATACTAAAAATTTCAATGTTTGATGAAATTGTTCATTAAAATATGAAAATATATGTAGATAAGAAGAATCAAAGATGACGAAATTTGTTTAAAAATGGAATTTTTTGGCTCTTTTTTTAAATTTTACGTAAGGGATGGGAAACAGGATTGGGAGTAAGTTACGTGTAAGCAAGGGCGAGGGAAAAGTGCTCTTGAGATGAGCTCGTTCGCGGAAAGGGAGGAGGAAACGAGGATATTTGTTGACGAGGAGCAAATGGCTTTGTGCTTACTGTACATAGTAAATTACTCTCGAAGGGGTGTGCATCGGAGCCACGACACTTCTCTTATATCCATTCGCACTCGCTCTCTATAGAAATATAAATTTCTATACGCGTGCGCATGTTTGTACACGAGTGTACACCCGAGCTGGCATAATTTCCAATTTCATTCCATCTCGAGTGACTTTCTCGCCATTCCATTTCTCCTCGATAGCGCCCGCACGACCCTTTTCCCACCCTCCACCCTCTTCACTTCTAATTAAACATTTTTATTTTCTTATTTACTTACGTTCTAAACCTTATTCACAAACTTTTTTAAAATTGATTTTTAATTTTTATACCTTTATTTGTTCTCTCATTTTATTTGAATATCGTTTTTTTTTAATTTGATATAGATTTCGATTTATTTTTTGTTTTACATACAGCTCTCTGAAGTAATAAACAGTACGTTATTTGTTTCTTATCGTTGCTTCGTTTTGGGAGACACGTATAGATATATGTATATATTTTATTTTTGTTTTTCCGCTCGTTACGAAATTCTCGCTTGGCTTTATTATTATTTTCTCTTCCGTTGTGTGTCGACATTATTATCATCTTTATGACTATCCTCGTTCTGGATGCCACCTTTCCTGCAACGCCGCTTTATTTACCGACCATTCCCGACTCGAATTCTCACGGATGCTGAATCCTCACTCGCTGGAATTTACAATTTTGTCTCTATTCTTCTCGCCCGTTCCCCTTTCCTTCTTCCTTTTTCGTGTATACCGCGCAGTGCCATAACGCGGACTAAAATCACAAGGTCCTTGTTTTCTGAATTTTTTTTTTTTTTTCACGACTGTTGGTTATTTTTGACAAAGCTTCTATTAGCTTGACTTCTATGCATGTGCTGATTGCACAAGCTACAGTTTCTATTCGATTTTCACCCATGTAATTTTTGAATAATTGTCACACCTTGATTCCATTATTTTATCAGTTTTTTTGTTTTATATCTACGATGTCTATATTTTATTTATATTAAACGAAGACTTTTGTACATTTGTTGAATTTTAAACTTTATATTAATTTTATGCCAAACTTAGTATTTTAACGAGATTTCGAGTCTTTTTAAAAATACAGATTCTACTTAAAGTTTCATAATTTTTATTCATATTTTTAAAATGTATATATTTTATATGACATTAAATAATATAAATAGACTATAAAATAATTACTATTCTTACAATATATACTTCAGTCACTGTTTCTGACTTTATATATAATCATTTGAACTTTTGCTCGGCCTAATTTAAAAATGAGCACCGAAATTGTCTGGACGTTATATAGATATCAAGTTATAATTTCCTTTTAGTGATAGCCAAATGACATTCGTTGAAGGAAATACTGTGGATAAAATATTGTAATATTTTATTTCTCTCAACTACGACGAGAGAATTTTGTGCGAATAATTACTGTTAGTTTTGATTAAAATCACATTAATTATAAATAATGACCAAAATTATACTTTGTACACGGTATAATGTATCTTTTTGGGTATAATATTCTCTCTGCGTAAAATCACTTCAGAGAATTGCTATCATGCACAAGTCTGGTAATAAAAATTTACCGTTCAGCTATAAATAAATTTACTCAACACAATCGATTTTGCTGTCCAACTATATTGGAATATCTACATATCCAAAAGTTAAAATGTGTTTATTTTTACTATAAATATTCTTTAAAATTAAGACACATATATGATGAGTTTTGCATCAGTAAAATATCAGACAATAATTTAGATATGAATTTGAAGCACATTGTTTCGTTTAAAATTTTTTTTAAAATAAAGATTAAGTGAGAAAAGCCTTATATATAGATGTCCAGCTATTGGGACGTTATTTATTTTCCCATTCACTCCTTTATTCTCATTGTTTCGAAGTTGCTCCGCATCCCATCGTATCGGAGAATTTTCGCAGCTGTTCCTGGACAGTTTCGCTCAGCTCGATCACGCTCTCGCCGAGCGAGAAAAAAAGACGAAACGCGGAGACAAAGAATGGAAGAATTAGAAGAAAGAAAAGAAAAGAAGAGGTCGGTTGGAGTAAACGGGGGGGGGGGGTGAACGGAACGAGCGGATGGCTGCACGTCGAAAAGTCTCGTAGCTAAATTTCCTCGTATAATAATATCACGAGAAAGCCGAAGTGTAGATACCGCGATAGAGAGATAAGAAAGTGCGCTGCCACGCTCGGGAGTTTAGGAGAGAAATTTCCCCCGGTACATGTGCCTCCGTCGTCCCAGCCCCGATGCGCGTCCACTGAAATTACGGGTGGACCGTCAGAAGGGCGCATCCGTTGCTCCCTTCGCGCGAAACTCGCGCTCTCCTGTGCGAGTCCCGTTTATTTATTTTTTTTCTCCGAGACAAAATGCAACGCGAGCGAGCCGACAATCGTACGGGCGCGCTTTTGTACAGTACATCCCGTAATCGAAGATCGCACATACGACTCTCTGTTGGTAAATTCTCTATAAAACTTTTTCGCCCGACGCGAAAACTTTCGTCGCGTATTTCAGACCCGTTTCTCGTAATCCTCTCACGTTTTCTTGAACCCCCGAGCCCTCTTCCGTTATTCTTCGGGCTTTCTCTCTCTCTCTCGGTTTTACTTCGCATTCTCCCCACCGGAGCCCCCGATCCAACTTTCAACCCTTCGCCTACACAAACACGGGCTCGCGAACTCCCCCCGCTGCGGGGAAAAAATTGAGAGAGAGAAAGACAAAAATATAAGTATGCATATATTTTAAGAAAAATGAGAAGGAAGAGAAATTTTGGCCCACGTTTTGTCCCGGCAGAACGTAAATTTTCCAGAAACGTTTCTTGCCAGCTTGCTCACTCGTGAGACACATTTCACCGAGAAAAAAAAGGAAAATACCGCGCACGCTTCAATGATCTTGCCCCTCTCTCTCTCTCTCTCTTTTTGCTATAGAATTTTTCTCTATCCGTCTCGTTTTTCTCTTTTTTTTTGGCTTTTTGTTTCACTCGTCTTCGCTCCAAAGATCTGTTTCTACTTTTGTCTCGGTGCTCACGGTTGGTTCTCATTTTTCTCTCTTTCTTTTATTTTTTACCCACAAAGCCGACCCGTGTAGCCTTTTTTCTCTTCTGCACACGGAAAGGATAATAATTTTACCGAGTCTTCCATTCAATTAAGGACATATATGAGCAGTATTTTAAATAATATGAGAATTTCATATAAGTTTTTTGTACTTTTTTTTAAGTACGTGAAAATTTTTCGTATTCAATTATTAAATTATAATAAAACTTCGAAGTTAATGAGATATTTAATATTGCTTCATAGAATGGAAAATTCTTAAACATGCAAATAAAATCGATTTATTTTTCTGACGAAAGAAATCTTATAAAATTGACCACATTGCTCAACTTAAAAAAAAATCTCTCATTCTTACATTTATTTTTTTAGTTCCTAATTTTTTTTTATTACAAGTTTTATTTTCTTTCTCGTGTCTTATTATTTTATTTTCCCCCTTTTTCCGGTATTATTATTTTTATATTATTTTTCTTACTCCCCTATTTTCTATTCTCTCTATTTTCCTTTCGGCCTTCTTGCTCAATCCACCTTCCTGTCTGTTCCCTTTTATCGCCAACGGGAAGAAGATTTCACCCGGTAATCGCTTTTCGTCCTTCATCATTCGAGCTGCTCTCGATCCTTCTCGGCTTTCAAGTATACGACCATGCATATATATACACGAAGTATTTTTTTTAGGTCTAATATTTTTTTATGCTTCGACAAAATATTTTGTCCGAAATAAGGTATATAAACATCTCAAGAGTTGAACGATATACTTTCTACATTTTACTTCAAATGTTCAAATTATTTATTTTTAAAAATATAAATGTATATATGGATTTTACTTCTTCCCATCACAAGCTATTAATTTTTTTGTATTGTTAAACTATTACAACAATTGGGACATTTACACATTCAAACGTTTTAGTACTTATTTATTATAAATATTATTAAAAACTAAAACATAAGACGAGTTTTGGATCGCTAAAATATCAGACAAATAATTTAGATGTGAATGCGAAGCAGACTTTTTCGTTCGAATATATTAAAAATTAAAATTAAGTAGAAAAATCCTTGTATAAACGTCCAACTGTATACTTATATACATATTGCTTTGTATATGTCTCTTTCTCGCGTTATCGGATATGATGAGGAGCGCGCAGTGGATTACGGAATCCGCGTGTGTCGTAGTAGAATTAAGAAGAGCGCACGGCGAAAATAAGAATACGAAGAAGAAGAAATAGCAGAGGAAAAAGAAAGGAGAGATTTGGAGGTGGGGCCAGGCTTGAGAATTGCGTCAGAATGAGTCTCTGACGTCAGGCTGCACTGCTAAGGAATTACGAGAAGGATGTTTGCGTCGTTAGAAGAATTTTTTATTTTCTTTCCCCCTATATACTTTCGTCTATACTTGTTTGAGTTCCAGTCGGCGAAAGAGAGAGAGAGAGAGAGAGAGAGAGAGACTGAGAAGATGACTGTGAAAAATCTTGTTGAAAAGTCGAGGACTTTTCCTCGGCAGCCGCTTCTTAAAGAGATAGAGAGAGGGAGAATCATTAAAAATTATATTTCAAACGAAGATACTTGTTTTCTGCACCATTGAACGAAACTCCAATTTAATTGGGGAGTATATATACATATATATATATAATATATATGGATCTATTTTCTGCTTCCTCATTTTTCAGGTGGTAGAGATAATGATTCCGAGATTAAGGTAGGAGTCGCGTGATAGTATAACCAAAAGTTTGGCTATACGTGTCAACTAAATGTAAAATCATCACTTGAATTTTTTTGAACACAGAATTTTTTCAAAATTCCTACTGATATTCTTTGATATCATAGTAACATGTATGCAAAATTTAAAGATACTGGTTATTGAGATATTTATTTTTAAAAATTGTCATTTTTAACATGGGCTCTTATGGGAGATCAAAAAATGCGATGACTTTCAAGCATTTATATCTCGTTTACTAGATGGTAAAGCTTCATAAAATTTGGTATACATTTCGACATGACTTTAAAGGTTTGTGCACATTTTTAAGAAATTCTGTCTCAAACGATTTTTACACGACTCTTATCTTAATTTTCCCCCGACAATTGATTCAATTTCGTTCACGTTTCAGCCTATATAGACGCAGGATCTTTCTTTTATCTTCATTTTTATTAATTAATCAAGCATTCCATCAACCTTTTTACATAATTGTTCGTTTCCGACCGATTGCTCATACATTCGTAATTATAATTACTCATTAAAATCACCGGTTTTCGCAAGGGGAGATATCTTTTTCCTTCATTTTTTCTTTCTCGCCAAAGAGTCTCCTCCGAAAAAAATATATTCTTAATTGGCGGATTAAACAAAAAATAACGATGAATCGCAAAATAGCTCAGTGGATTTATCGTCCACCGTCGCGGTATAATTTCCTATTCGCCTGGCCATTGTCGTGCGCGCTGACAATTAATGCGGAACGATTTGTAATTTATTATCATCGTACTATCGTAAATTTATGGGAACATTGTACAAGCGATAAAATTTCATTGTTGTCGCCGTTGGTAACGCTGACCTTGTTTTATTCGAGGGATCAGCCCTGTAATCTCGTCTTTCCACCTGTATATACCCTTCCCCCCCCCCCCCCGCCCTTGCCCCCTCCTCCTCCTTCGTTGCCTTCGGACGTGTCCCTTACTTTTTCTAAATAAGCGAGGTGCACTTTTTTTTTGTCACCCTTCGATAATTTCCAGCCGACGAGGCCGTAGAAAGGATCGAATTATTAACGCCTCGCTCGAGGTCCACTATTTTTATCGAACTCCCCCTGATTACCGACGCACACGACTTATTATTCACATCCTTCACGTTTTTTTTTTAATTGTTGTTTTTTCCATCCACGTGCACCGGCGAAAAATCATCCTGCTCGACTGGACTCCTTCGTTCAAGGCCACTCGTTATTGTTAGCAACATTATCGAACTATTTTCGTCGTTCGTCTGTCAAAGACGACCAAGACTTCTATAAAAAACGTAACGGTGTATGTTAAGCAAAGTTCACAATTTTTGCATCTTCGTGGATAAATAATAATGTTTCGTCTCGTTAATAAATATTTATAATTAATTTCGTAGAATTTGTAATTTTGAGACAATATACTGTTATATTTGGACTGTATTTATAGTTTTTGTTAACAAAAAAATCTTTCAAGAGATGAATTTATTTAATGGTATAATATTTATTATGACGAGGCTCGCGTGCAGCTTTTATTATAACTTTAAAATGTAAATAAACTTTTGGGGTATTATGTAAAAGTAGTGAATAGTATACTTTTTTTTGTGTCAAACACGTTGAAACTTCCAACTTTTGTGTTGCCGTAACTTGTTAACCGAAGGAAAAAAATGTTAAACTTTGCTTTTCAAGTTATTCTCAACAACGATAACAAGGGTTTGTAAATGTATCGCACTCTGAGAATATTCTCCTTTCTTACGTGCGTTTTTCAAGTCGTTCAAAGTTAGAAAGTTCCAATGTTGAAAAATTGTCACTACGAGAGAGTGTTTCTACACTATATAAGAGCCTGTGATAAGGAATTCCAAAAGACAACAATTTTCTTCTTTTTTCTTTGATGCTTATGTGAAAAACTTTATAAAATGAAAAACCTCAAATTACAAATTTTTGGTAATCGTTGGATTTGAGCCCAAGCCCAAGTTTTTTCTACGCTTTAATTCTATAAAGGTTTAATTAATATAAAAAAATTGTTTGTTGAAAATTACCATTTTTTGTAGCTTCACGTAATAATAGCTAGTATGTCAAAATTGCGTTCTGTAACGCTGAATATCTTAATTACCATTATGCTGAAATCTTCTCAAATTTAGCATTTTAGTATACAATGTTGACGAATGTCTACACACCGTTTTTCGAAAAATTATTTTTAAAGATGCTTATTAACGATTTCACCTTATTATGCTGATAAAACATTTTAAAAGTGATGATAATGGTGCAATAAGCTTCTCCAATTTTTCAGCATTTTAGTACAATGCTAGTACAATTTAGTACAATTAATACAATATTTACACAGTTTTTTTCGAAATGAAGAATATTAGACAATTTTACCTTAATTCATATATTGAAAAAATATTTGTAAAGTGACGTTTTTGCAAAAAGCTTCTGGTATTTTTCAACATGTACAATGTTTCCGAATATTTACACACAGCTTTTCAAAAAATTATTTTTAATAAATCTTACATCTGAAGGTACTATTATAGTTTATATGTTAAAAAAAAATTTGAAAAGTGATAATTGTGCGAGAACCATCTGAATTGAAATTGTTCATGGACATATCCTTTGAATGAAAATTTTGCTTGATCTTTCAGGGGTGCCTTCTCAGTTGTACGCAGATGCGTCCAGAAGAGCACGGGACTAGAGTTCGCGGCGAAGGTCATCAATACGAAAAAACTCACGCAGAGAGGTGAGTCGATAAACATAATAAATAATGTATTTTTTGTCCCTTTCGGGACAAACATAATAAATAAACATAAACGGGATAAACATAATAAATAATGTATTTTTTTGCCCCTTTCAGGAATGATACTTTTTTCCTTATTACGAAAATTCATTCTTATATCGTAAACAAAGAATTTTCTTTTTGTTGATTCAAGTTTAATGTCTTATTGCGTATCGTCGAGCGCTCGTTTTGCCAGGATTACGCGGCACGAGCCTTATTCCCGTGTTTGTGCTCAGTCGCGCGCGAGCGTTGGCTGTACGTTCGCAATTTGAAAAGTAGATGCCTCGTTTAACTTGCTTTCGTGACTCTTTCGAGTCTCGAGACTTTACGGCCCGTATCGAGATCGCATTTAACACCGATTCGTTCTATTCGCGGTTTACCTGCCACCGTGAAAACTATCGCTAACTGCAGTAACAAGAAATCATTCTCTGAAAGTTCGCATGCGGAGAATATACAGTGTATATATATACTTTCTATTTTATGTCGCATTCCATTTCACATTATTTCATCAATTTTTCAAAATTATTCACATTTCGTTGGAAATTTTTCGGACAAATATAATAAACATACATTGGTGATTTTTAAAAATATCTTCAAATTTGCGCAGTTACTTCGATAAATATTCTTTTTTTTAAAATATAAATCACAGCTGAGAGAATTGAAAAATGTTAAAAAAAAAGAACAAAAACAAGGTAAAGCGAGAGAAAATGTTGGAATCGAGGAAAAGTTTTGCCGAGAGCGATGCGCGCGTGTTTTTGTGTCCCCATGCCCGGTCGCGAGGCGGGAGCTTCTAAAAACAACGCGACGAGCGAGCCCCGAGCGGCTAGGTGTGATTGTCAGAATGCCAAAATTCCATCGTAACGATAAAAGCCGACTGCGACGAAGATGCGAAATACCCGCGACTGCTCCATCGTCTCTCTTCCTTTTCCTACTCGACGTTGCTCTATCAACAAATATATACGAAAAACTTTACATTTTTTTTTCTATATACAATTTGTATACATTTCATCGTTTTTGCATGTTATCGGGGAAAATGCTTTTTCTTTCAAATTGTTTACTCATTCATTTATGATTAATATTATTTTTCATAATAATATAATAGTTATAATGAAATTATTATTATTATTATATTATTATTTTATGCGATAATAATATTTATGATGAAGTGATAATATTATTAATTTATTAATGTTATTAAAATTACGTTTTGTGCTTTTTATCATTATTTTTACACACATTTTTTAAGGTAAGTCGATCATTAAGATAAATAGAATAATAATAAATAAAATTTTAGTTTCATGCATACATCATGAATACTCGATTAGCTCATTTTTTAAATTGTATCGAAATTGACCGTATCGTTTTAAATTAAATATTTTTATACACGTAGAAGAGTTAGAAAGTCGAGCTTTTTTCTGTAGTTTGTATACACATGTATAGTCTTATGGAAAGTGTTACAAAAAGATCATTTATCATTATTTTATAATGCAATTCTGCTTGACATCTACATGACGAAATCTAAAACCTGAAAATTGAAATACTAAACAAGATACATGACATTACACATCTAGAATTTGCACTTCATCGTGTGATTGATGAGCTTTTATTACAACATGTTGACATGTTGAGAAAAATCACCAGAAACTTCTCGAAAGCTTGAGTTTTGACTCTTGAGTCGCAGACGACCTACTTTTTCAATCTTCGATATCAATTTTCTTCTATATTTTATAAATTAATCGTTACTCACAAAATTTAACACATCAGAAGTGATTATGAAGTCAGTAGTATACAATTTTTCAATTCAAATGATAAATCTGCATGTATATTTTCGATCAAACTATACTAACTTGACTTCTAAGCAATTTTTCGAATTAAGTTGAAATAGTTATTTTTCAACAAATTTTTGTAAGTTACTTTTTCTTTTGTCTTAGAATTGCTTTAAAAAAAACAGTTTACCAAACAGCTTTTTAGAGATTTTCTCATGGAAAATCCTTTTCTCAGCAGTTGACTTTTTTTCGTGTTTCTTTTTAAGTTGAAGCAAATCGGCAGTCAAAAAATCAGATTGCCGAGAGGAAGCCGAAGAAGCCTTATAATCGTATCGATTAAAATTTACCTCTCCCTCTTGGGCTTTTGTTCCGCTAGGTATAGAGAAAGAGAACAGAAGTGAAGGCGTAAATAGAGAGGAAAAAAGAGGAAACGTCCGTAGAAGAAAGACAGCGGCTGAGGAAAAGTAGCTTATCCGATAAAAGGTATCGCGTTACCGAATTAATCAAGTTAGTGGGCTACGACGATCTCCAGAATTTCTTTTCGATGTACTGCTTCGAGGCGACGATAAGAATAAGTCACTCTTTTGTGCGCTTTTTGTCTTCCCACTTGATAGTCTCTCGTTGAAGTCGGAAAAAAAATTTGGTCTGTTTTTATAATTTCGAATGAATATTCAATCAGGCATTTAATAGTTTTTCTAATTTTCGAAAATTAAATATTATTTGAAGTAATTTATTATCATTGGTAATATAAAGTCTTTTCTTTTAAGAAATTTCCTTAAAAAAATGTGAACGATTCTAACAATTTGTCCAAAAAAAATATTAGGTAACACTTTAAAGTCTATTGCGTTGACAAATCGGCGGGATTAACCCAATTTTTTCTCTCTATTTCACATCACATTTTGTACACATGTAACATTCGTCAAATTATCGGAATTCCACAATTTTCATTTGTCAGAGTAAACAAATGAAAAGATGTTATTTTTAAACGAATAAAGAAATTCAGGTGAATTTAAATTGAATTTTAAACATCATACTTACAAAGTTTTATTATCAAAGTTAAAGAATAATCTTGACGTATAAGAATCGATCGATCCTCCCTTATATAATATTCAGTGATTTTGATTTTATTCAAATTAAGAATACGATGATGTTCGGATTGTTTTAAAAGTTGGACAATAAATTGGATAACGCTTATCCTCTGAATACAAAATTTGATAGACTTACCGAAATATGTTTCGTATTTGTCTTTTGTTTAATATTACTTTCAAATTAAACATGTACTTATATTTTATTTTACAAATTAAAAAAAGATGATTTTCCATATTTGAATTTAATTTTTAAAATTATACTTGCGTTTAACAACGAGGTCTAATGAGGTACATTTTAAAAAAAGATCATATATAAAACTTGCAAAATTGAAATTATTTATATCTTGTGAGATTTTGGGCGAACTGAGTTATATTTATTTTTAAATTCAGTCAAATATGACAGGGAATTGCCGTTTTATACTTTGAAAAATATTGAAAATGTCGCATGAAGAATAAAAGTTGATGAGATAAATTATTGTAATTATTGGTATAATATTGATAAACTGGGGTCTCATTTGGGGATGCTTGGGGTGTGTGTCAAGCTCTCGAAACGAAAATCACACGGGGCATGGGTCGTAAACGACGAGAAAGTGAGAGAGAGAGAGAAAGGGGAATCTCTCGATCGCGTCTGGAATTTGTAGTGTCGACGTTGGGGTCACGCGCCCCACGAACGTGCAAAAGCCACGAACGATTCATCGAAAGCCTCGTGGCTCTTCCCAACCTTTTTTCCTTGTCTGCCTCTCGGCTTCTCTTCTCATCCTCGTCGTTACTTTTATCTCTCTTCATTTCATTTTTTCTCTCTCATTTTTCGTCGACTACACGTACGTAGAGCGAAAGCTCCTTTTTTCTCCCCGGATATTTTCTTAAATCGGGCGTATCGAATGCATGAAAAATCGAGGAAAATCGGAGCGAGAAGAATAGAAAGATTGCTCGAGGCACTTCTAGCTCTTTCCACTCTTTCCCATCCCGTTTCCGTTTCCCATTTAACGAGAAACAGTTCTCAGAAATTTTCTATTCTAAGAATTTACATCCTGCCTTCTGTTTTTGTTCCCCCCTTTATTATTCTGATTTTTGTAAATAATATGTAGATGACGGAATTTTATGTGTGATACGCGATTTTATTCATTTTACGTTATTAATTTTACGCATAAATATTGAATTATTAGTTGTATTAAAATATAACTAATTTTAGCATATTGTAAATAGTTTTTTTTATTTTTATTTTTTTCGTAAAATGTTGCTTTTATGAAATATAACATATATTATCTACGAAAATTTTAATGTTGTATACGAATTTATGAAAGTGCGAACATTTTCTAAAATTTGAGATGCTATAAAATTGGCCAATCTTGTTCCTAAATTTTCTCATACATGTTTCTATATGTGTATTGCACATGTATATATATAATTTTTCTTTGCATCAGCTAAGATAAACTTACATATGTCGTTTGCTTCTAACAGAAAATTTTTCAATAACCCAGTTGATCGTAAACCGCAGAAAGGAAATGAATACTTTATTTCAGTTCTTTAAATCAAGTACATGCGGTGAATTTTGCATGAAGACAGATAATATCTGCAAAGCTTTTCTGAAATGATTATTTAAAATTATTCAATTCCATATTTAGTTTTAAAAATTCATTATTTCTTTGTGTTTTAATGAATATTAAATTTATACTGATTTATATTGAA
This sequence comes from Cremastinae sp. A BG-2022a, assembly GCA_030522545.1. Taxonomy (NCBI): domain Eukaryota; kingdom Metazoa; phylum Arthropoda; class Insecta; order Hymenoptera; family Ichneumonidae; species Cremastinae sp. A BG-2022a. The sequence goes on along the minus strand of JAPYYW010000192.1, from coordinate 82,399 downwards.
ATTATATTTTTAAAGATTCCATAAGCATATATTTTATTTAACCAAACAACTACACAATATTAGGATGTGCACAATTCTTTCTCATCTCATGCAAAAACTGTCGTGTACCTGCTTACAAGTGCCATAAAATATTGTGATAACATGTACACGCATTTATGTATCATAATGCTTACTACCTGCTTGATATAATAACTTTAAATTTGGACGGATTGGATATTTTTATTGAAATTAAAAAACAATATCGTAAAAAAATAATTAATTATCAGATTGTAATGAATATTTGTGAAAGAAAAGTTCATCATCTATATACTAAACCTATCGTTCCCATTCTTTTTTTTTCTCCGTATTTTGTTTTTCGTTCATGCTGCATATATCTCGCCTTATCACTATTGCGCTCGTTTCTCGAAATCTTTGCAGTCTCGTTTTCATTCGTTCCTTCACATAAAATCAAGGCAACTCCTCTCGTCTTTCTATACCTTTTTTCGTCCGTGCTCTCATTATTTTCCGGCTATATAAAATACATATGCATTTAAAAAATCTGACTTATCGGACATCGATATTTTTTGTTCTCGCTGCATGCGCGGCGGCGCGGGCCTTCCTTGATTTATTTATCTGATTTTATATTATTCTCTCATTTCCCTCGTCGGTTCGATCTCCATTTGTCTCTCTCTCTCTCTCTCTCTCTCGAGCTCTTGCATGGGCCCCCTCGGTAGACGAGAGAGCCGGGATCATTTTCCTCGCTCCCTGGCTGCTACGTCACTCGCCCGACGACCTTGTCCCAATGCCCGTTCGACCTGCTCACCCTCCCCTTCAACCCCACCTCGACCCTCCGCACTTGTGCCCCTTCATCCCCTATCATCATTATTCTTTTTGTTCCCCGTCCCCTTCCCGCCGCCTTTTTCTTCTCGCCTCTTTTAGAACCTCATATACAATTTTTAGGGTTCCGCACGTCAAAATAACATATATAAAAAAGCGGAACCCTCGTAAGATCCCTCGCGTGTACGTTTGTCGCAGACGATTCTCTCCTCAACTACTGCAGATATCGATTTTTGAAGTTTAGCAGCACACTGTTCTGAGATATCTTTGTCATTGTCACTAAGAAAATAATTCTGTTTTGATTGCTTCTTATTTGGTTTCTCATAATTCAATTATTTCCATCATTTATTCTGTTAGATTTAATTGACGTTCGTTTATTTTGATTCTATCTTTATTGAAATAAATTTATCATAATCAATCATAAAGTACATTTGGTATTTTCAACAAAATTTTTATCTCAATTGATTTCAGAGCGCACTATGCATTTTTTCGAAAAAAAAGTATCAACTCTTTTGATGTTGTTTATTAAGAAAATAAGTATAACATTTTTCGAAATTGATTTTTTGTTTGTGAAAAAGTTTACCTAACAAACTGATGATTATATGGAAAAATAATCCAAACTGAGAAAAATGTTGGGATGTTGAATCAACTAAACCAACGGATACGGACGACGAAAGAAATATTTATAGTTAATTTGACCCGACATTTGTTTGATTAAACTTAATTGTTGTTTCCGTACCTTTTGTTTTTGACACGGAAGTAAATGTTTGATTGAATTTAAAAAAATATTATGTAAAATTAATTAAATATTTCACTCACTACATTTTATGATACGCTACATTTTCTCAGTTCATGTGAAAAAAGTTGCCACACAATTTTCTATTATTTATATCAAATATACCTGGACGAATATATCTGAATAGTTCGAGGATCGTAAACATTAAAAAGAGAGAGAAAATTCGTCGAGCGTAACGAGAAATTTTTTTTTCAAATTTTCGATAATCCGTCGGTCATTGTTTCCATGATGATCGGTCGAAATCGAGTGAAAAAATTAACACGGTCTTGATGATTGTATGGATTTTTGACTGAATTTGGAATCAGTAGCCCAGTAGAAATTCGACAAGTTCAATTGAGTGTCAGTTCCAGTGAAATTTTCAATCACACGAAAAGTTAATAGTTTAGTATTTCAAATTTATAAAATCGCTTCGAAATATTTAAAAAGTGCATTATGCGAAGTTAAACGTATATGTCAAAAGGGAAAAAGCGGCCGCGTTGTTACTCGTAAATTAAAAAGTGAAAAAATTAACCAAGATTGGGTTATTTTTCGCATTTATATATCGTAAACAACTTTTTATATCTTTTATAGTAAACAATTAATTAAAAAGTGGTTTTTTTTCATGTAGTTGAAATTTAATAATAATGGACAAGGATTCTGTAATTGACATCGTTCCTTAATTATTTTCTAATCAATCTGAGCTAATCGTATTATCAGTGAATAATTATAATTATTACACTTTAGAATAGTAGTTTGTACATCGTTGTAACAGTTCCCGAGCTTTTGATTGAATTTCCAAGTAAATCTCGATGGTCGAGGGTTGAAGCGCGTGACGGCAAGTTCTCAAGAGCCAATGTAGTGTCGAGCTTGGCAAGTTATTCTCGTTCATGGATCAGTCACAGAACTGTGCTAACAAAAGCAGTATATGAAAAACTCATTTTTGCAAACTTTTATATAATATAAGAATATTAATAAGATAGTTTTATCATTAAAGCAAATTTAATACAACAACTCTAATCGATGAAATTTTATTTTATATTGACAAATATTTGATTATAATGAGAAATATATAAATAATCTACATATATGTATAAAAGAGCTTGAAATATTCTTGGAGTCGAGTTGAAAATTCAAAGGCCGATAACGCGAAATCGTTCAGTGAATCATTTTTACAAATAATTGTGAGTTTTAATTGCATACCCTGTATAGGGTTTTTTAAATTCTACTTCACTCAATCCTTCATTTCTGTCCTTACTTGTTTTTACCACATTTCATTTCCCTTCTTCCACCATTCTTTCATATTCCATCCTTATCCTCTTTTTTCTGGTGCCACTTTTTTCCTGCATCTTTTCGTATTCCACCTTTTTCTTGCTCCACTTTTTAAATACGTCCGCAGTCGACTTACCCCCTAACCCTGTATCGCATTCGCACTAGGACACGGGGAAACTGTGGAAAACCCATGACGATACAGTCGACGATGTTTTTCTGTCTTTTCCCGAAGCATATGGTACCCCGAGAACCCGCAGAAAAACCCGTCTGCCGCTCGGAATTTTTGATGCCCGAGCGGTCACCCATCGCAGTACTGTCCGTTTACAGCGTTTCTTAACTTGGGTGATCTCCGAATTCACATCTCGGTCGCGCACCCAATTCCGTCGGTGACTCATTTTTACAATTAACACTATAATTTTATATACATTCTGAAATAACATATCAATAACGTATATTCATTTCTTGTTATTTTTCTAAACACTCCAATTCATCCTTGAATAAAAAAAGGAAGAGAAAAGTGTATCATCATAATATATGAAGGTATACGAAGTCGTCGCGAGTTGGGTGAGAGGGGGGAGGGGGTATCGTTAACCTTTTTAAAAAATTTCCATAAATAAACCATCAGCGTGATGGGCAAAGCGACACGAATTTTCGAGAACACTTGATTCATTACTACTCTCAATATCGCTTTTCACTTTTTTTTTGTACACGTTTCTCCTTTTCGGATGCTTTTACATGCTCGACGGACGTCCTTGAAGATCTTTACGCCCCATTATAATTCCCGACTATGCTCGCGACTGAAAGGGAAAAAAAGGTGAACCGGTGCTCTCGAACGAAAAAGAAAAATTGTGAAAAATAAAATGCGAAAACTTGGTGGAAAAAGGTACTTTATAGAGTGCCCACTCATTTTCTCCTCACCGCTCTTTTTAAACCATGCATTGAATAAATAATCGAGCAGAAGATTCTTTCAGCGATGTCTCGGGTCCTTTGAATTTATAATTTGTCTCTCACTTCTTTTTTCTCACTCTCTTTTCCCTTAATTTATCCATTTTGTTTATTCACGAGACCTTCGTCAGAAAAAATAAAAGTACTGCTTGAAAAATTAGTCGATCGATGGGTTGAAAAAACTTCGAGAAGTTTATCAATCTTTTTCTTTTTTTTTTTGTACAATGTATATAATAGTAAATCCTGCAACTTGATTTTCATTCACTCCTACTGTCAAGTGAATTTACACTTTTTCAGTATTTATCGATTTCGGTGACAATTTGATATTTTATTCTCATATTATCCAACTGTTTCAATAGATTGATATATTTATATCTGTTATTTATTGTATAATTACGTCTGGAGAACAGTAAAACCCCATAGGATTGCTTTTTAATTTGTTTGCTGCAGATGCAGCATAAAATATTTTTCCAGACTTCACCACACAACTTTCGCAATCATTCTTTTTTAAAACAAATATTCGTGCATATATTATCGAAATTTTTAGATTTTTTAAATAAGTTATTTAAGATGAGGTGAACATCCTCAAAACTATTCAAATCTGTCCTGTTTTCTATTCCTTATTCTTCCTAAGTTCATTGCTCCAAAGTTACTATATTATATCAAGATGAATTGAGAAGATCTCACTAATATTTATCCAGTAAAAGTAACAATAAATAATGATCAGATTTAGGTCAAGTGTGCTAATAGTGGTCAAGTGGTAATAATACAAATTTCTTTCGTTAATTACAAGAATACAAGCCTGAGTAAGTCGTGCTGCTACTCAATAGTAAATTATCTTCAAGGAAAAATATGTATCTTTATATTATTTAATGATTGTTTAATTATTAATATTCTAAGTTATCGATTTTTAAAATTTTTCATTGACTCAAGAAAATATGAGTAAAAACTATAGAAAATAAATTGAACAATATATGCAGTAAAACTGATCAATTAAATTCATCGTTATATATGAGTTATCAGTTATCGTTATCGTATGTTTTTTATTTAAATTGCGAAAAGTATACGAAAAGTATTTCCGTAATTAATAAAAACGTCAACAAAATCTATTCTTAGCTCTCTAATTCTCGATCTTTTTTTTTTATTTGATGAAAAAAAAGTTAAGCATTCTCTCATAAAAGCTTCGTGAAAAAATAGCATATCTTGAAATTAATTATTTCATTTAAATAGTCAATGACCTATACAAAATTTCTCATTATACAGTTTTCTTAACCCTACAACGTACTTTAATTTAAGATTTTTATCTAATAACATAGCAGCACGACCACCTCTAATAAATTATAAGAGCGTGAAATGTTTATTTAAATCCGTCCGAGGTGAACGGGGAGGAAAAGTATGGGGTTGTAAGGGTGGTTGGTTCAATAAATATGCGTGTAGGTGCATTTACGTATGTATGTATGAATGACAAGTTTGAAGGGAGCAGGTATGTCTGGCCTGGTTGTCGGGGCTTGCTCCGATAACGAGTTTAGCTCAAACAAGGGTCGCTTGTTAGCCGAGGGAGCTGCCAACCCGAAGAACGAAAGAGAGAGGACTCCTGCTTATAAGCAGCAGATAAAAGCCACCAGAACTTCCTCTCTAAAATATACACGAGCTCACTCCCCAAGAGTTTTCAAATATCTTCCTCTCTTCGTCCTGTTCTGAACTTGAATTTTCTTTTTTTTCCCAATCACCTGGCGTTCTAAAATCCAATTAAGACGATGCCGTAGATCCCAGACAGTTAGAAAACGCGATTGGTTATGAGAAAAATATTTTTTTAGCCCACGCAGGTTAATGGCAAAAATGGGCTGATCTTTGGATTTTGACGAAATATCAATAGTTTGTAAGTTTGAGCAAATTGCGTTTTGTGTCACGTGATACATCTACGGCATCACCTTAATCGAAAAATTCTATACCTGCTCCACCCGGACACCATGACATATATGTATTATTTTGCAGAATTGTGCTAATTGTTTTGCAAAAAAATGTGAGAAACTAATTTTCTTTTCATCTCGGAGAATGGTTTTCATTTTATAAATTCAATTTTAAATCTTTTAAATTATTTAAGCAATTGAATTATTTAGAGAATTATTAAAAATTTTGACAACATTCTTTTGTGAAATCTTTTTAAATTATTGCATACAGAAAAATGTAGACGACTACAAATAATTGAAAAATAATGTTCATTAAATCTCATTGTTTTCAAAATCTACGTATATTCAAGATAAATTTGAGAATTTTACATGAGATGCTAAATATACTGAATCCCAGCAGCTTTGGAGTTTAATAACTCTTGAACCATACTCAGTGAATTTTTTCATATTTTACGAATAAACGTATTAAAGACATTTATCCAGTTCTCATTCTTTTTAAAATATTGCTAACACTCCTTCAAAAAAATGATTTTTTGTCTTTTTTTAGACTTTAAGATAAGCGTTATTTTGGTTACCCAACCAAGCAACAGAGCCTCCCGTAAAAAAAAGTCGACTATAGTCGACTTCCCTCATTCGTCTTCGGCTTCCTCGTCTTTCATCGCTGTGAAAAGTTTTCTTCGCTGGCTCTTCCTCCTCCACCTCTGCGTTTTATTCGTTTTTATTTTTGGCTAAATTTACTCTCGTTCCCTCTCCAGTCTATTTTTTATTGTTTCGCCCGCATATTTTTTCCCACATTCTTCCGCACCTTGAAAACTTATTTCGTCAACAATAAATGTCTGTGTTTTCACATTCAAATATCATTCAACTTTTTATTAAATTATTGAAAAAAGGCCTGATTTTTAGATTAGGTATTTATTGAATTTTCAAAATTTTTTTTAATATTCTAAAATATGAAAATGCAATGTGTTTAATTTTAAATTTTTACTGCGTTTACATTTAGTGAAAGTTCACAATATCGTAGTAATTAACATTTTGCAAAAAAAACCTACGTAATTTATAACATACATTTTTATTAAATCATTTCAGAGTTCTTTTCGCTTTTTTAAATGTTTTTTCTTTATATTGTTTAACATTTCTCATGATTCGCAAGTTTGCATATACAAATATTTTGATATTTTATTCGCAGCATTAAAACTTTTTTGATTCTTCGAGTTGATTATGACTATTCAACTCATAATTTTTCAGCAATAAAATTCTCCAATTAAATTAAAAATTCACTCAAAAGCAAATTGAAAGTCACCCTTAGGTAATAAACGAGCTTTCATCTAAAAAATATTTCTTTGAGAACGATAACGGTGAAAGAAGCGATGAAAAACGCTTTTTCGACGTTTCTTCGCTCGCGGTAAATAAAGCGAGCTCAAAAAAAAGAAAAGAAAATTCATCAAACCGGCGATAAAGCTTGAGAGCTTTTTTAAAGAGGCAAATTTGTGTTGCGCTACCCGACGAGGTATGACGAATTCTCAAGTTTTACAACCTCAGGAAATTTTGTAATGCTCGAGAGCAGGAACAGAAAAAAAAGAGATACGTGCATACGTACATTTACACACATATATATATTATATGCATGTTTGTGTATATATGTACATATGTAAAAAGGGAAAAACAAAGGACAGAAACGTTTAGATGGGTGGGAGAGCTTTTTCGTTTATTGGAGGAATGAATGAATGAATATGAGGCAAGACGTCCGCGTTGCCTTTATGCTTGCCAGCTTCACGAGCCGGAAAACTTATTTGCGCTTTGAGGGCCTTTTTCCTCCTGTTTCCTCGTACGAAACACACTACACCGAGCCGAAAACGTGACAGGCTTTTGAATTTCCTACCATTATACTTCTACATGCGTTTATTCTTTCCTTTTATTTCTCTCCCTTCCCTCCTTTTTTGTCTCTCTTTGTTCTCACTTCAAATCTTGTTCTCTCCTCTGGTCACTCGCTTTTCCTCGTCTCTCGCAGATTTTTATCGCTTCTCATGAGGTTATTCTCTTTTCCGGTGTTATTTTTGTTTTTTTTTTCGTTTGTTTTTATCGAAAAAAGAAATTCTGTGCTTTGTTTTGACGTTGAAAATGAGACTAGCTTTTTTTAAACTTTATATTTTTGGAATTCACTTGTCACTCTCGTTCTTATTTTTCGTAACGATTCCGGGACTTTTATATATCTCGCCGGCTGGAGTCTCGCGTTATATTCCGCAGCAAAATTACGGCGCCGGGATTCTTAATGGGATAATAATTGCCGGGTATATGACTCGTCGGTCGCGCTTATACGCGAGCTCGTAAAGATCGTAAATTGTGTACGAAACTAAACGTCGACGTATTTTCCCTTGATGGACGACGGCGAGATTCACTTGTTCTTCAATTTCTATCCACTTGGAAAAAGAAAACAAATCTATACGTATTAATAAACAATCTCTACCTTCAAACAATTCTTGAGATATATTATGGTTGTCTACTTTAGTTAGCACTAAGAAAATCTTTCTGAATAATTGCATAAAAATTTTTCTGGTACACACTTAAAATATCAACTTATTAACATTCTAACCAATGTACCAATCGATGAGCTGGAATTTTGTTCACTTTTTATGATTTTTTAGGTCCATTGACGAGTACTTGTCAATTATTAGTAACTCAAATTTATTGAATTATTTTTAATGAAAAGAAAAATACAAAATCGTGAAAAACAAATAAAATATTTTCCAAGTTAATTTATTTTTTAAAAAACTTGATGATGCCGAAAAATTCGTTCTTATTTTTATATATTTTTCTTCAATTCAACACAAAAGAATTATAAGAAATATTCTTTTTGGTTTTTTTTAAATGCAGTTTACTTATTTTATAATCGTAAATCTCTTCCCAATTGTCCAAAATCATAAGTATTTTAATCTTGGAGAGAAATGATTGATCGTATATGAACTTAGAAAATCAATAACAGCTTTTCAACATTTCGTGAGAATATCTTAAAGGATATATACTTTGAAATTGAAACTCAGTTTAAAAAAAGTAGAAGTGTTAAAAATCTTACAATACCCTCGTATTCTCAGTTGATCAACTGTATAGGTTACGATTGCTTGGAGCATCAAAAGTTTTTTTGAGGAGCGAACGAAAGGAAAAACTATCCGTGAAAAACGACAGAAGAAGAGTGATAATTCTCGGTTGAGGGTTCATTCGAAAGAAAGTTTGATAATATTGAAGAGATGAGAGAATCGTAAAGTGTGTGAATGAACAACGTGTGTATTTTGGAAAGTACGTTGAAAGTGGTACAAAAGTGTCAGGAAATATCGTCGACGGAGTCACGTGCTCATCGAAAGTTTAACGAACGATTTTTCATGGAGTTGGACGAGAGAAAGAAGAAAGAATAAGAATAGTAAAGGGCGCGAAGTACGGCACACATATACGAAGGAGAAAAAGTTCAAGCTCGACCACACTTATTCACCTTCAGACTTTGCATAGAATGCCCTCGCAACGGCGATTTCCGGGTACTCTGGACGAAAAGTTGCCTCACCCGCTAATAGAATAACCCGGAGAATATTCTCCAGGTCCCTGCCACTCCTCTCCCCCTCCCCCCCCCTTTCTCTACTTCATAATTGCAAAAGATCCTGATTGGAATATCCAATATACTTTTACTCCCTCCTTACTTAGGTATAATTCTCTACTCGACGAAAATTGAATTTTTTGTTCCTCAAACGTGCCAAATCCAATTTAATATTTTTCGAATTTCATGGCTTTTTTCACGATTACCTCTCTATTTTATCGATTATATCTTTTTCATCTGTTCTTAATTCGAGCATTTACGTTACGTTCTTTTTTGTCTTTTGCGCTTTCCAATTCTCCCAAGAGCTGCGGTCTGTCACATTTTATTTTCTACTGTCACCTTTAAAAATTCGCAAAATTTTTGGAATATTTTTTTTTGTTTTAAGACCTTACTCCATCGGAAATTTCTTGCAGATAACGAAAATGCTACGTATTCGGGGCAGAATCCAAGAATTCATATATTGAAAAATTCAAAAAATGATCAAAAAATCAGTTTTTTGGCTTGTTCAATATGAATTCGTCGACGAATTCACTTTCACTTGACGAAATTAACCCTATTCAGGGTGATTTTTAAAGATTTTTGCAAAATGAAGAGAATGAAGCTATATTAATTACTTTAAATGTTATCACGTCTTGAAGATAGTCATTTGTCAAATATTTTCAAACATTTCCGCTGCAATTTCAGAATAAAAAATATATATAAACATTGTTCTGTTAAAATACAATGTCTAGTAAAAATTTCAAGTCAATCCATCGTCTAGTTTCCGAATTTTGTGGACACAAACATACGGAAATTTTTATATATAAGATGTGTATAAAAATGTGTATGTATACACAATGCGTATTACACACAAATAGAATTTTTTTCATCATTTATACTTTTTTCATTATTTTTCGCCTTACTAATCGTTTTATTCTTTGTATCTTTTCAGATTTCCAGAAACTCGAACGTGAAGCACGGATATGTAGAAAACTGCAACATCCAAATATCGGTGAGTCCATGAAATTGTTATTTCTATACTATTTTTTATTTTTGCTTTTGTAAAACATGTGGCTAGGTGTATAAGGGATTCGTGGGAATATTTTTTTAGCCTGCATGAAAAAATAGAATGACGAATAAAAGGCGAATTGTGGACAAGAAGGAAGTTGAAACGACAATTGTTGACCTCAATTTTCATCAAGTCGCATACACATAGGCGCGTGAATAAAAATATAAGAGAGAGCGAAGCGATAAAGAGAATGACAGTGAAGCCTCGTTAAAAGGTTTTGACATTATCGATTTTCCGTCAATTTTCTACCAACAGACTTTCCCTTCCGTTACCCTCGATATTTTTTTCATCCCTTACGCTCCGTCTTTCCTTTATAGTAGAAAAAAAAAACACTAACACATTTTTTTTCTAGTCCAATATTTTCAATATTTTTATTACTATACAGTATTCCAGTGGAAAAAAGTTGATCGAGAAATGCTTGAGGACGTTTTCAAACTTGAGCGAACTTTGGATTTTTTTTTTTTTTCGAAAAATTTTATTTCCGTCATTTACGAATTTAACCGTCTGGCATTTTACTCGGAACGAGCAGAGTCGCAAGCTCAGCATGACTTTCCACTTGAAAAGCTTTTCCCTCTCTTTGTTTTTTTTTCTCTCCGTTTTCCCCTTCGCACTCTCCCTCTGCTTCTCGTTACCGCCTTCTCATCAAGAGGCAGAAAAATTTCCTCTCATCAACCCTCCTGCTAAAAGAAAAGGGAAAAAATAAAATAACGCGAATTTTTTCGTGCATTCACACTCTTCTCGTGAGCGACACGAGTTGGGGTTGCAGAACACTGCACCACGGATATAAGTCTCGCAAATAACCAATGTGTCGTTCATTCAGTGCAGAAACTGACACGTCGAATTTTTTCCATGTTACTGGTTCGGGTTTTGTTAAAAAAATTATATTCCTTATGTTGACGAAATTATTTATTTTTTATCATTATTTAGATTTAAACAGATTTAAACTGGTCTAAAAATCAGTTTTTTTTGTGGGTCCTATTGAGAGCGCGCATTCTTATATGATTCGTATTTGACTTTGAATCTTGACAATTTTTTTCTTAATGTTTGATTAAATTAACGATTACTTCTCTTTTCATGAGACTCTTCTTAAGACAACTGGCCCATTCAAAAGTGCTGAATTTCAAAAAAATTATTAAATGTGAAACTGAGTTCATTTCTCACACCGAGCTTGGTCGCGAGGAATTTGCGATTTTGCACATTTTAGTAACTCTATTCGTTCGCATCGAATTTGTTATATTTGAATTTATGAATTTAAAAAATGTAGTAAAAAATATATTTAAATTTAAACGGTTACAAACACAGGGCGTAATACAAAAAAAAATTTTTTTGGGGTGTTTCAACAAATTGAAGAGGAAAAAATGTAAATTTTTTTATAGTTATTCGCGTAAAGTATTTTTATTCTTTTAAAAAAGAGACTCGTTCACGAAATTTTTCCCGTTCAATATGATTCTAATTGTTTTTCAAGTTGCAGTAACAATTTTTTTTCCATCTGCGAATCTCATTCCATTCGTTTTGTTATTAATTATTTATTTATTTCAATTGAATATTTTCCAAGAAACGCACGATTCCCTGTGCAAGGAAAAAAAATTCTTTTTTCCCTTCTCTAGAAACGAGTGTAATATTTTTTCAGCTTTCCACCATTCAAAAGAAGTCTCTGAAGGAAAAAAAAAATTTCTTTGCGGTCTTTTGTTCGGGGTTTGTTATAAGAAATGACGCAACGAATACGAGTTTCCTCGCTGAATGGAAGAAATATAGAGGGAAGGGAGTTAAAACGCGGAATGATGAAAGTCTTTGGAAAAAATATGCTGGAATATCGGTCAGAGAAATTCAAGAATCATTCCCTTTCGTATGTTATGTATATCTGAAGGGATGAACAAGAATAAGGGAATATATAGTAGAATATAACGCGAGGGAGGTGAAAAAAAGAGATTATTACATTCCGTGCCAAAAATGTCGTGCCCACAAATCGTCGAGCACGACACAATGCTCGAAAGCTATATATATATAGATTCCAGATTTTTGGACACCCATCAGCTACAACTTGCTGATTTCACTATTCTCTTTCTTTCACTAATTGAAGACCCAAGCAACGAATGACATTTAAATTACGAAATTATTGTTGAAATATTTATATTATTTTTCTTTAAAATACATCCACAATTTTGTTCATAATCACCTTAATTGTATGTGAAAATTCAATATCAATAATATATTTTATTCGTGTTTTTCATTTGCTAATTTCTGAACGTCGTATATTATACTATTTCTAAAAGTTATCTCTAATTTTATTCTTTTCGAGCTGAAGGTCCCTCCGTTGAAATTATACCGGGAATGCAGTCACTCTAATTGATTTGTTTGGTTGAAATAGAAACGTGAATTTCCGGGTAATGTAGAACAAATGAGTATTTATGTGGCGCGTTCTCGCGCGAGTAAGCGCAAATGTCACCCGAAATCTCGAGTTCTCGACTAATGGACCGTGAATTAGTGAAGGGAGCATGAACGCGTGGAAAACAAGTGCTCGTGGACAAAAGTTAAGTTTAAAAAGGAAAATATAGAAAAGTTCTGTCGTGAATAACAATTTTTTGATTTCTTTCCGTTATTTGAAAGTTTAATTGCGTTTAAAGAGATTCTTGTGAAATTATATCACTTTCAAATATTTTTTTTTACATACAACCTAAACATAAAATTATTACATAGAAATACATTTTTTAAAGATAATTTTTTGAAAAATTATGTGTACGTTCTTCATCAACATTATTATATACTAAAATGTTAAGAAAATGTCAGAAGATTTTGCATTATTACATTTTTTAAGTGGGATTTTATAGAGAGCTACGAAAAATGGTGATTTTCATCAATAAATATCTTAATTATTTTAATGTTGTGAAGCTTATTCTTTAAATTTTACAGACAGTTGCATGTGATGTCAAGAAACGTTTGTTGACATTTACGAGACGTTTATGGACAAAAGTTATCTTTAAAGTAATTTTATGCAAGTACCACTCCAAGGTAGTACTCCAAAGTATAATCAAAGCACTAAAACTTCCTTAATTTTATACACTATTTCTTTTCGCTCCAAATGAATCTCTTTTCTGATGTACGGTGAGTCTTTGACGAGTAACGAGAAAATCCAGCGATGAGTCCTGATGATCGAAGATTGTTCCAGAGTTTGGTCAATTTTCCACCTTCGAAACTTTGATCCTACGTTCCCCGTTCGATCTTCGCGTCCACGTTGTTTCTTCGAAATTCTAATGCTCGTCCGCGGAAGTTTGATCGACTTTCGACGTGCTGCCTGCCTCCATCTTTATAAATTTGCATTTATGTATTTGGCAAACGAAGGACGGGACTATCCGCAAATTTCGATTGATTCCGGGATAAACTTTGGTTCCCCAATCCCAATTATTACCGCGTCTTCTTGCTCGCGTTCGGCCGGGATGAATCCTCATTGAACGTTTTATCAAAATCTTCATCGATGCTTCATCACTTTTTCCAAAATATTCCGATTGTCTATATTAATCATTTTTTTAATATAGGTCTTATGAAATTTTAGCATATCAGTAAAAGTAATTCAAATTTCAAAGTTTATAGCTATATATGCATGCGAGCTATAAGTATAAGATTATTAAAAATAGTTACTTTTTCAGACAATTCTTCTACTTATATACTTTAAAAAACTGTAGCCTAAATTTAAACAACTTTTTATCATATTTTACGACCAAAAAATCTCGAAAGTATCTAGTTGTTTTATGATTTGTAAGCTTCGCACGAACTTCCGTAAAGCTACAAGGAAAAATAGCGATGAAAAGTGGAATAATGAAAATTGGAGACGAGCAGCGATAAAAATATGAGACGCACACCGTGTGACGAGTAGTAAATACTGGCAGATTTATGGAAAAGCTCACGATGACAGGTCTGAGATTGAATATAGTTTCTGTGACATGGAGAAAGAGAGAGAGAGAGAGAGAGAGAGAAACGTCGTAGGTAACTAGGATGAGATTAAGCGAGCGTGGCCTACCGGCTGATTAGTTACGTTCTTGCCTAGTCGAGAGACGGAGAAGCGCGCGGGATACGCTTCGTGAACCACCTGTACGCTTCGCCACGGATGATGGATGGAATTACGTAGCCAGGCTACGTAAATACTCCCGATTACCACCTGTTTTGCCTTAAACACCATTCAAATCCCTTTTTCATCATTTCCCTCCTTTCGCACTTCTCTTCTCGCCCTTTGCTCTTTTTATTTTTATTTTTTCATTCTTCGCTCGTGCTCCGAACAATTTTGTCCATTTTCTATAAAATTAACGCGTCCATTTTTCTCCTTAATTACGGGATTTTAATTTATTTTATATTCTTAAGTGAAAATTTCCATTTTTCCAATCGAACGACGAGAATCACCGTATTACGTGCTCGATGCAATCTCATTCGGAGCTCTCTCATTGATTCGATCCTCCTCCCCGTTGTCCCATTTTCAATTGACTCTGGGGAAATGAGAAAAAGCGAGAGGATTGTCAAAGGATATTCTACACAATATTTTACAATCCTGACCATCCCATGCTTCACTCTGTTATTCCATTACATATATATTTACTTTCATTCGCTACAATTTTTCGTTGTTTATTTTTGTCCGTGCTGTAAGATTTGGCCGTCTTCCCGACGTTTTGTTTCTGACAAGAAAATATATTTCTTGGACGCCGTGGGAAACTTTGGTCGTTAAAATAAATGGAAAGCTTCCCGGTGGAATAATTACTAATTCCCAGTTCATTTCGTCACTCTTGTGCATGAGAATAATCGTCTGCTTTCTCGGTACTTGTTTTTTTCTCCCACTCTCTCTCTCCCTTTTCCTCCTTTAGTTCGATCGAGAGGAAAAAGATTGGGAAAATAAGGGAAACTCCGAAGGCTCTCGCTGGAGACACTCGTTACACGTTTATTTACCCGTATCCTAATTGGTTCTTTCCTACCACCATTGTCTGTCACGCTGAAACATTTTGTCGAGACTCCGACGAGACCTTCCTACCTTTCCCACTTGATTTCCTCTTTCAAGATCGATGTCTTTGTATTTTTATACTCTTATTCTATACATATACTCAATGAAAAAACTAATACTTGAAATTTAAAAGTACTTATACAAATGAGAGAAAAATACAATAGCTTATAGTCGCCTTATTGTTATATTTTTGTCAATCAATTATGTGTGGCATATAGTATAATAAATTTAAAACTGAATTAGAAATGTGTGTTAAAAAAATTATCGTTTATATTTTTATGCCATACTATTATTTTTTCATATAATATGTACATGTAACGTTGATATTGAGTAGCAAGTGTTCTGGCAATGTTTTAAAAATTCTTATATTCAAGTATCAATTTCTTGGAATAATTATATTTCCCTTCAAACCCGATTAATTAAAGATGTACTAGAGGACCGATTTGTGTAATGATATTCAGATAATGAGTCATAAAATGATGTTTTTGTATCCCAAGCTTCAGCTCAGGTACCTGATACTACATTTTTCACTTTCGATGGGCGAAGCTCAATACTTTTCTGAGAAATGAAAATAATTTTTTAATAGGTGATGCTTATTTCATCGATGGTGCAATAAAAATCATCCATCGAAAAATTTTCATCTCTCGCAGGAAAGTATCGAGCTCTGCCCATCCCTGTTGCTGAAAACAACGATTTTTAACACCGCTCAACATTTTTTACCAAACACACCGGTGTTATTATTTTACACTATTTCCTTTTACCACTAATGCAATTTGGTTAACACCGTGAAATGTTTCAGTGTGCAATTTTTATAATTAAAAATCCTCTTTTTATTAAAAAAATTATTTTTTATTTTTTATTTTTCTACCAGAAGATATTAAAAACTATAAAGCTATAATTTTTTGTCAATTTTCATTTATTATTCACAATTTGAAATATGTTACAATTTTTTTAGTACATGAAAAAATGCAAGTATAAATTCAAGGAATAGCATGACGTCGGAAAAATTCGAGTTTTCATCGATTAAAATTCAACTGCATGAAAATCCATTAAAAACGTCGTTTGAGCAATTTCTCCGAACCCGACGAATCCTTTTTTATTTTTCACTGCTCCAGCTCTATATTTCCTCTTTCCGCTCGGACGGCGTCTTTTAAATGCGTTCCACGTTCACGGTAATGTGTCTTTTCTTGCGTACAACGTTCAACCACCTGAACATTATTGGACCTACGATGCTCTCTGTATTCTCAGTGGCTCCTTTTTTCGTCAGTTTCAAGTACTTCGTAGCCACCGAGCTTTTCATTTCATTTTTACTCAACAATATCTTTCAAGTCGATTCAGTGTCTTTTTGGAGATTTTTTACTTTTATTAAGATCCTCTTCGTTTCTTTATTCCACACACGTATGAAGTTTAAATTTTGTTGAATTATGTTTTTCACTATATATGTCCCCTGCATTTCTTAAATAATTTTTATACCAATTAAATTATTTAAATGATTAAATTATTTAAAAATTTGGTCTTCGTATCGAGATGTGAATCTTTGACAATATTTATTTATATTTTTATCAAATTTTTAAATAACAAAGTTTCGTTTTCACGTCAAAAGATTATTATTACGATTGTATAAAAAGTATTTAATTATTCTAAATTAGGTGCATATGAAAAATATATAGAAAAAATTTCATTCGTGTACTTCGCAATAAAAAAACGATTTCATAAATCTTAATAAATTCTGATGATAGTCAATTTAGTCTTGAGACACCTTAACTCATGTTTATAGATATAATAAATTTAACTTTATATCTTCTTGATAAATGTCGAAAATAATTGTTATTGAATGAATAAAAAAGGAAGTGTTTTCTGTTGGGTGAAATCCAGAACTCGTATAAGAGCTCAGGGTCTCCTTTTTCGATCTTCATGATGAGTTTAGGCAATTTGGACTCGATTTTGTGGGCAAAGATCGTGCTGAAAAATTCACACGTGATAGTAGTAAAAAAGTCGTCCTTGACCGGCTCGTCGAGTATTCTGGCACAGGGTAGAAGAGAAAAAGAGAGAAGGAGACGAAGCGCATCGCGAGCCCGACGAATTCTCGAGAGGAGGAAGAAAAAGAAGAAGAAGAAGCTGAGGCGACGTTTCCTCACTCCACTCACCTCGGGAAAGAGAGCTCGAACTTGGAATCCTGCCAATCGATATTGTGTCCTACCTTTTGTATTCTTTCTTCAATCCATTTTTCTCTTTTTTTCTTCTCCCCTCTGCTACCTCTTTCTCTTATTCTTCGGAGCAACGCTTCCTTCTTTTCAATCAAGACGAATAAACTTAAAAAAATGGACCGATATTCCATCCAATCTTCACCGACGTAAAAAAATTCGCGGTCTGACCAAATTGACTTTTACTACTTCTTCTCGAATCATCATCACGCTCAAGCTTTCGATACGAGCTGCGAAAAAAATTCTAGCGGTTTCGTTTTTTAGTCAATTAATTTAAAAGCAT
Source organism: Cremastinae sp. A BG-2022a (assembly GCA_030522545.1). Classification (NCBI taxonomy): domain Eukaryota; kingdom Metazoa; phylum Arthropoda; class Insecta; order Hymenoptera; family Ichneumonidae; species Cremastinae sp. A BG-2022a. Next base: position 64,588 of record JAPYYW010000192.1, on the reverse strand, counting down.
TCCAAAGCTTCACTTCACACTTTTTCATTTTACGCTATTATTTGTTTATTCAAAACTAGGAGATGCCCCAGAATTCTTTCGCATTGACGTTGAAAATCCAATGTATCAGGCAGTATACATTTTTTACATTTCAAAATGAAAATTCTTTTAAAAAATTTACAATCAGTGTAAGTAACAAAAATTCTAATTTTTCGTATCGCAATATATTTTTTCTCGTTTTTTACAAACAATTTTATTGTGGATCTTGATCCTTTTTGATCATTTATCAATTTTCAATTGGTGAATTTTTTTTCTCTCGGTGTAATTGTCTTCAATAATGAGTAATTTTTAAAGATCTTTACGAGACTATAAGCAAACGCGGTGCAAGAAAAACAAGCCGACATTTCAATTATTTTAAATATATTACAGCTTCTTGAAATCTTCGAAAAAAATACAAAACACACTTTCTAAAATTTTTGGAAATTTTTCGCTCTTTATTTTTGCCTTTTACATGTTTATAAGAATTCAGGTACCAGTTTTTTCCACAAATATCAATATAATTTAATTTGTATATCACATAAAATGTCTGTTAAAAATGAAAAAGGACAGAAAAGAGAAAACGATGTGACATGAAAACTGGTAAACAGAATTTTTTCTCGCTCTTTTTGTGCAAGAATACTTTTTTTCTTTTTAGTCAATCTCTCCTGCGTTCATCCCCCTGGTCTTCGCGTGTGTGCTGTGGATTTCTCGGGAGAATCCCTTTTGGACAGCCACGTTCTCTGAGGTTTCTCCTGTTCCACGATAATCCAGGCATTCACCCACACATTCAGCTTCCACGTCTCAAAATCTCTGGCCGCGAAGACAATGCCCTCAAGAAAGAGAAGAGAGAGAAAATTCCCTCTCGTTTTATCCTTTTCCCTTCCCATCCTGATGCCAACTGTAGATCAATACCGGGGAGAACGTTCTATCTCTTTTTCGCTTTTTTCTCGTTTTCGGATTTCCTCCATTGCACATACCGTAAAAATATACAATCCGTGGACCACTCGATTGATTTTCAAATAATCAAAAAAAGAGAGAAAATATTCATGCGGAGAGTGAGGGATTTTTTTCTTACGTCTTCTTTTTTTTATCATTTCTCGGCTTTCGTCTGCAGAATATTTTTAACTAGCATGCAAAAAAATATACCTTTGGGAGACAAAAGAACAGAGAGACTCTCGAAAATATACGCCAGAGGAACGAAAAATGGAATAAATATGGAGAGGAAAATCGTGGCGGAGAATTTCACCGCGGTGAAATTCCCTTGGAACATTCTCGAGTAAAAAAAATCGTAATCCCCGATCCTCGCGGCCAGATCTCTGTCACGCTGTGCACTTTTTTCCAGTCCCTGACGAAGCTCGTGTACATTTGTATGGTAATGAGCGTATCTGACTTGGCGCGTGTTTTTCTCGAAAGATGAACACATGGAAGAGGCGACCCACACACACACTCCCGAATTATTCTTCATTTTTCTATTTAATAATGAAAATATAAGAAAGTTCATTATTTTTATTTATTTACATACTAGCAGGTTACCTTCAAATTTCACCTTCAGAAAATTTGCAAAATTTTTTGATTTTTTTTCTTTCGTTTTCAAGACTTTATTCGAACATAAATTTTCTGTAGATAACGAAAATGCTACTTATTCGCGGCACAGTCTAAGAATTTATATTGAAAAATAAAAAAAAAGCGATCCAAAAATCAGTTTTTTTGCTTGTTCAATATGAATTCGCAACTCTATTAAGGGTGATTTTTAAAGACGTTAAAATTTTACCATCCCAATTTTCAACCTTTCATACCAACTTTTGGATTTTATAAAAATTTTCTGACATACAAACCTGACAATAACGAATAAAATAAAAAAATAATCAGCCAAATTTTTATTTATACAGATTGTTTATTATTTTTTAAGTTGTCGCGCATAATATTATATTGACCATTTTCTTTGTCATCTGTTGATTTTTTTCTGGAATTCGGTCGAGGAGTGGGAAAGAAGCGCCTGTGTCTTTCAGCTATAATTTATTCGATGCAACATGTCAGCGGTAGATGCTCGCATGTGGCCCATAATAGAGTTCGTATAGATAACAAGCATATGGAAAGACAGAGTGGGAGAGATGTGTATAGTAGAGTGTAGCCTGACGTGCTGGGTCGTAATCATCTTACCATCGAGGCCGAAGAGACATCCCTCGAGGCTCTTTCCATCTCTCTCACTTTTTTCCACCCCAACTTTCCTCCCCTGTTCACTTTTCTTTCCACTTACAATCAAATTTTAATGTATATTTAGCACGCTTGTATACCTTTCTTTACACTTTCAAGAACAAGGAATATATTTACCATTTTTCCCCCTGTTGCGTTCATTTTTGTGATTTTTTTAAATGCTACTTACTCATTAATTATTCATTTAAAATGACAATTATTTACTCTTCGACTATCACTTGTACAAATTTTGATGAAATGTCATTTTTATTCCATACGTTTTCCATATACTAATTATATACAATATCAATTAATAGTATTATAATCTCATATATAAATAAAATATGGATTTATATCGAAAGCTTTATTGATAATAATAAACGTTGATTTTACCTGTCAAAATTGATGAATAAAATTACTAAATTCCAATGATGTAAATATATGTTTGGTAATTCCAACAAAATTTCGTTCTAAGTGTACGAAGAAAATTTCGGAATAAAATGTTTAAACTACTTTAAAATTGAGAAACGTCTTTTTTTAAGATTGCTCTTTCTTCGGCGGGCTTGTCGAGAGATATAAAGAAAAAAAAAATTCGGGGAACGCGCGGATCGAGTTCGGCGGATGGACGTATATACGAGATGTAAGAGCCTAAAGACGAGATCCCACGAGGCCGATACCCGTTCGATTATTAAAGTGCAAGCTGCGGACACGAGATCCTGCTCGCCCCACTCCCTCGGTGTGTGTCTCATAACGCGCGTCCTCCCCCTTATATATTCTCCTTCCCTCGGGAGCACATCCTCGCTGATATCGTTCGCGTGCGGGAATAACCGATCCTCCGCGTACGTACAATAAGCTTTCATATATATTGTTTCTTTCGATATACCTCTATTTTTATAACGAAAATATTTGTACCAAATTAATATAATATCCGCCAATTCGGCCACTTCCTGCGCGCTCGTCAATTATTTTCCCTCGTTGTTCTCTCTTATATCTCTTCATATTCTATTTTTCATCCCCTTTTTGTTTTTCAATCGTTATACTACTTTTTCTCCCTTATTTCCCTCAGTCTGCCCTTTATTTTTTCTCGGTAAAACTCCTGTTTGCACCGCAGCATGGAAAGGGAACTAATTGGGATTTGAATCAAATTACATTTCGGGAGAAAAAAATATATTATATAACTCGAGAGTATAGAAGAATTGGATAGAGAAATCTTGATCAAAGATTGCAGGGTGTGTTACTCTCCGCGCTCTCCCGATCGGCGAGGAGTGTCGAGACTCTTGCACCAAGTAATTAAAGTCTTCTTGTTCAATCAACTGCGCTCGTACAGATAGTTGCGCCGAGAGAATTCAACATTTGTGTGGACACTGAATCTTACGCATGATCGGCTTGACTCCGTTATAAATGAAGAGAATTTTGCATCAAAAGTCACGGTATTTCAGCCCACTGTTACGAAATTTTGGAAATTGACCAAATTTTTTGTAAGAATCATGACAATTTTAATTTTGTTTCGTGATTTATCTTCTTTTCATATTGCACATCTTGATTTTTTGATTATATTTCTTAAATGTTTTTTTATGTATATAATAAAGTATATAAAATAATAGCCACAATAAACATTTATATGATTATATATAATAATATAAAAGCATACTATATATGATTTCGTATGATTATAACATTTTTATTATAAAAAATAACATTTTCACAATCAAAATTTTACCATATTTTTTATGAAAATCCGGAACTATAAGAATTTAAACATATTACGAGGAAACAATGTAATTTTTTCTATGAAAATTACTTCCTCTTATACGAGCATTTTTAAAATTAATCTACAAGAGTTTTAGGACGCTTGACAAACAATGCCTTTTTTGACAATTTCCAATATTTTATTTATTAGAAAGCACATTTACTGAAAGATTGATGAAAAATCAACTGTATACTCTGAAAAAAAATGTTTTAAATTGCCCAATGAACTTTTGGTTGCATTTGCAATTTTGATATTTTTATTATTTATTTTGTCAACTTTTATTGGCAATTAGTTGTTTTACAATATAAATTCGATTGGCATAACAAAATTGAAATGAACCGAATTGCTTATTCAGTAATTCCAGGAAAATATTTACAGACTGGTCGACGAATTAAAATTATTATATAGTATATATTTGTATTTGGCATAATCGACTATAAAGAGCAAAAAAATAGAATTTCTAATTAAATTTGAGATAACGAGCTTCGAGAGCAACAAATTGTTGTTTTACCCGTTCCTGACGTCAATACTGATCGTTTGAATGGAATTCTGACATGAATATCAGCGACATGTCAAGGAACAGAAAAGAAATGTATAGGAACGACTTCTTTGCGTTTTTTTTTCTTCGCGTTTTTTCTCTCTTTCCTTTTTGTGCGGACATCGCCGGAGCGAAATATGAAATATATCGGCGATAACTCTTATCATTATCGACATTTGTGAGCACACATGTGCGTCAGCGTATTTAACTTTTGTATATCCGTGACCTTAACGCATCGAGGTGTGGCCTCTCGAGGATCGATAACGTTCTTCCGTTGCTTTTCCTCGCTCCGAAACGCTCTCTCTTCTTCTCCGTTCCCCTTCGAGAGCATTTTTTCTTCATGCTCCCCCAAAAATTAAACAAATAAAACATTGTGCTTTTCACAAACGTAGCTTATTGATCTCGCATTCTCGCCAAATTTTGCTCAAGTTTCTCGAATGATGAATCGTGACGTTAAATAAAAATGCCCTTTAGGTATATTATTTTTTCAATTTTTTACTGTGAATTATTTTAAAAAGCATCATCATTGTGAATATTTTCAAGACAAATCATTTTCTTTTCCACTTTTCTGGTGGGTAGCCAGTCATTCACCTTCTTGAAAAAAAATAGAGAATTTAAAAAAAAAATTGCAGGAAGATTGGATCAAAGTTGCACAGACTTTTTTATTCTATATGCGGAAAAATTTCAAGCACTGTTTTTACACTTGGTAAAATACCTTTTTGTGAGAATTGTGTGGCAGAAAAAAAAATAGGAGCTCATTTTCGAAATAATGGTTTTTTTCGGGATTTTACGGTCCCTATTATTTTCTTACCCTCTCATTTTTCTCCCTTCTCCCCTGTTCTCTGCTTTTTAAATATTTTTCGTTGCGTTGGATCGCGTTGGATCGAGGGAGATAAAAGCTCGTGGACGAGCTCGTCCAAGGTGTGGCTCTGTAGCAGCACAGACCCCGATCGATAGTTCCCTGCTCTCTCTCTCTCTCTCTCTCTCTCCCGTACTCCGTGACCTGGTGCTTCTTTGCCACTCTACCACGAATACGATGAAAACGACCACACATCTCGTGGCGAAGAGACAGAAAAGAAACGGAGTGTGTGAGAGAAAGAAGGAGATAGAGGAAAAAGTCGCTGAGGATCAAAGGGGAACAAACGAGACAATTTTTTAACGTTTTGCAGCACAAACATCGTTCATCAATAATATTTTTCTTACCTGTTTTTTTTTTTCATCTATTTCATTTTTCATTTTTTTTTATTGTTACAAATTTTTTCATAACCTTCTTGCCTTTTATTCTCGATCGTTCTGTTTCACTTCATGCTTTGTCACTCGTCGACGTCCAATTTAGGGATTTCAATACCTGAAGAATATAAATCGAAATGGGAAATCAAGATGGGACGGATTGATAAATTTTTCATCACCTTCAAACATGATTTTTTCTATTCTTGTTTTCTTTTTCTTTATTTTTTTTGCCGAACATCATTGAAAAGCACTCTTTTCCTGAGTTTCGAGAAAATCTCTGGTACACAGGAGAAGGATTTTTCAAATTATCATATAGATATAATTTTTTTTTCTTGTCTCCTTTGCCATGCATGGGTCCTCGTGGATACGAAAATACATGAAGGATTGCCTCTCGAGATGATAAGTAGGGCTTTTGAAAGGGCTGCCTTAGGGATTTATTGGGACTTGTAGCCTTTGCCCTTCGATCTCTCTGTCACGTAATACCTCATCCAATCTTTTTTTTTCTCTCTTATACTTTTCGTCGCGAATTTTTTTGTCAAATATTTCCTCGCCCAGCACATTCCTTTTCACCTTTGATACCTTTCCTCCTCGTCTGATTTCCACGGAATTTTACTACTAACAACTTTGAATTCAAACTCCTCTCTTATTGTTCCGAATAATATTTTGAAGATTTTTATTTTATTTTATACTTAATAATTTATGTAATCCATAACGAAATTACTATGTATTTAAATTATTAAAAGCATAAATGCAAGTATTAGTTAAAAATATCAAGTTAGATGAACATTTAAATATTTTTCTTCAGAAAATATTTTTCCAAAAGTCAATTTACCATCAAGTATCGGCATCAACCATCTTTAAAAAATGAGCATATTGTTTATCAAATTGTGATTTTATTTGATTTTTTTCATCGGTGATTCTTTGTTTTCTGGTCTGAATCATTGTAGTCGGTCGTGCAGGAAAATTGGCGAGTATCGTGTTTTCGTTGGAAACTCGATTCCGCGGAGACATTCAGGGACCGTTATTATTTTTTTCCCTCTCATTGTATCCGCGATTTATTTGTCGTGTCTGGGTTTTTGTTCGCTTATCTCATTTTTTCGTTTCATCGCTCGTTCTTTTTCTCTTTTCTCCTCGCTCTTCATGCCAATTCGCGTGACGACGCGTTGTTACTCGCGACTTGCCGATCGTAAATCGCACGTGCGCACGCGTAAAAAATGAGAGAGAACTGACAGTCTTTGGAAACGGAGAGGCTCCGGAAGGATGGGGGCAGAAAAAAAGATTATAGAGCCAGGCACACGAAAGAGAGACGAGACGTTGATCGATGACGGATTAATTCAAGAATCTTCACTGTGACTCTATTCGAATGGACGAGACACGACGTCTCGCGTGTTCTTAAACGCGATGCTCGTCTATTTGTTTATCTTTCTCGTGGCATGAAAAAAAGGAACGCAAGAACTCGCTCTTATACTTTTTTCGAGGATAAGACACGAGCTGGCGAGAGAGAGAGATCGAGTGGGACAAGAAAAAAAATAGGAGAATCCTTCTATATCGCGATTCCAATGGCTCTTTTTCTCAAATCAAAGTGACTGAGAGACCCGAAGCTCGAGTGAAGCCTTTCTGGATCGAGAACTCGAGTAGACTCGATTCCAAGTGAGGAACGGAGCTTTGAGCGACGAAATAACCAGAGAAATAAGAAAGAGAGAGAGTCGCTTCGGCTCCTTATCAGGCGACGAATGACAACCATTCCTTCGCGCACATACACACGCACGTTCAAGATTTTTGACGCTATGTCTCTCCTATACGATTGTGTTCGATGTCTACGTATTTGGACGTCAACGACCGGATGTCCATTTACCTCTGTATCCTCGGCAGAATGGTCGTTCCACACTTTTTATACTTTTACATTTATATCTTTATAGAAAAAAAATTGAGTGAATGTAGTATTCAGTGATATGAGTGAGTGAAATCACTTCGACCCAGAATTATTCGTTCACCAAAACATTGGAAATTCGAAATAATATATTCATGTTTTCGTCAAAATTAGAAACAATTGGAAAATCGAGTACGAACAAGTAGAATCGGTCAGTGTGTGGTCAGCCTAAGATTCATCGGAAGAAACTTAAATTTTTAGAAAATAATTTATTCGTAATTTAAAGAAATTTTAATAAATATAATAACGAAATTTAATTTTTTTTCAACGACTGTATAAAAGAAGCAATAAAAGTTTGTTTTTTTAGTCATCAACAACATTAGAACTGCCTTAGATAATTCAAAAGACGATGAAGGGGATAAAAAGTGGTGTAGAAATGTGTCAAGTAGAAATGGCAAGTAATGGCCAGACACACGTATCGAAATAATTTTTTCTGCTATGCATACGAAAAAATGGATAAAATAACGTTTTTAGGAAGCTTTTTAAAAGCTATAATTATTGGAAAAAAGGAAGAAAAGTATTGCAGCGAAAAAATTGGAGTTTCGAGTCAGGCTGTGGAAGAGGAAAAAAAAGTGTGCATGGAATTAATTGAGGGGCGTTGTGGAAAATGAGGGTCAAGGTCGGACGAGAAATGTCTCGGGTACAAGTTGCTTTTGGGTTTACGTCGTAGCGTGTGCATGGCATTGGATGAGGAACGATGTGGAACGAGATGGTCTACTTTACCACCGTGTGTATTTCCGCGGATGCCTCCGGGCTCTCGCTCTCGCCCCGTCTCTCTCGCTCCCACGTAATTCACGCTTGTACATACACTCAAATTACTCGGCTAATTTAATTGGAAAGCGCAATATTCGTCCAGGATATTCGACTAGAGAATTGTTGTAATTCTCGTTGCACATTAACCCGCCCTATTTTTTTCGGTCTTCGTACCTCTTCGTCTCCACATCGTGTCTGGACTAAAATTTTCACCGCCATCCTCCATTTTTCATATTTCTTACTCAATTTTATTTCACACGACTTGTATATATTTTCGAAGCGCATTCTAGAAATATCTCCAACCACAATTCCCGAATGGAAAAAATTTCATGCGGTGTGCAATAGGGACTGGATTAAAAAAGTTAATTAAGGCCACCGCGATTTTATCGTTATCTTTGATAATAACTAAAAAACTCGAGAGCCACGACTTGCGGCTTGATAAAAATGCATTAATTTAATTGGATTATTTATTCAGGAAGTGCATATATGTTTTTTGCTTCCATTTTCGATACTGTACTTAACCTGTCGTTTTTTCCTTTTTTGTTACAGTACGATTACACGACAGCATACAAGAAGAAAACTGCCACTACCTCGTCTTCGACTTGTAAGTATCGAATGTTTTCATTAATCTTTTTCATTGAATTAATCCTTTACCTATAAATACCTTTCTTGACAATGAAAGGTATATATTTGGAAAGTTACAATAAATCATATGTTCATTTCGGTAACCGACCGTCTAGTATATTCTCAAGGAAGATATCGAGGGTCAATCGCTGTAATCGAGAATCTTTATTTTCGCCCTCTCCATTTCCTCGAATATTTTTCTTTCGCGATATCGTTCGAGTCTCAATATTCAGCGACTTGGTAAATCGATCCAAATTATCTCTCGCCCATTTTTTTTCCGCGTTATTATTCGATGAAGAATTACGACTCTCTCTCTCTCTTTTTTTTCTCGACTCAGGCATTGCCATTATTTCCAAAGTGTCAAGCGACTGCCAATCGTTTCATAATTGATTCGTCATTTCTCGATGATTTACATTCACGCCGATTTCCTTCGTCTCGATGAAGACATTCCTCGCGCACAAGACCATCATTACTTTTCTTTATATATAAGTAAATAATTATTTTTATCAAATATTTTTTTCACACAAAGTTCAAATCATCAGATTGCATTTTTTAAACATAATTTCCTAAAAAACTATGTAAGCTTTTTTCAACATTGTACTAAAAGATAAAAAAATAATACTAAAAAATTTTTTTAAAATTTCATCTTCTAATAATAGGAAGATATTCAGCAATAAAAGTAGCAACTTTGTAACATAAGCTTTTACTCAAAGTTATTGAAAATTACGATTTTCATTAATAAATGTCTCGATTTTCACCTGGTAAAGTTTATGGTACAATCTAATGTAATTTCTCCCAGTTTATTGTTATGGTTTATTTTCTCAATTTTTTTTCAGAGTTACCGGCGGCGAACTCTTCGAGGATATAGTTGCCCGTGAATTCTATAGCGAGGCGGACGCGTCTCACTGTATACAACAAATTCTCGAGAGTGTTCATCACTGCCATTGCAATGGAATCGTGCACAGGGATCTCAAGGTACGAAATTTCAGTTTCATTCATTTCACAAATTTAGATCGTTTCAAAATTATTATCAAAATCCGATTCTTTTGCTACAGAATCAAACTCTATATTGAATAATTCTTTTTTTTTCGATTGGTTAAATATCACCCGAGACATGATGAAACACGATCCACAATCTTATCCATGATTGACCACTTTGGGACGTAATTCTGATCTCGTATTACCAATTTACGAAATACAATCCTCAATTCATGTTTTTTTTTCAAGCAAGATAAACGTCCCAATAGATGGACATGTCCTAATAATTGGACAATTGTTGCTATATTATTTTTAACATTTAAATGATTGTTTTCTCAATCAAATCATATGGATTATTTTTCATATACAATGGAGTTTATTTTTCATAACGTTAATTTATTAGAAAAAACTCGCTCAACGTTAGAGACAGGGTCGATTTTCTGTCCAACTATTGGGACATTCTACATATTCAAATGCTCAAGTATTTATTTACTAAAAATAATATCTACAATTAACACATAAAATGAATTTTGGATCATTAAAATATCAGACAATAGTTTAGATGGGAATTTGAAGCATATTTGTTTGTATGAATATTTTTTAAACAAAGATAAAGTGTGAAAATCTTTAGCTGTCCAACTATTGGGACGTTTACTTTCTTTTCTCGAAGAAATAATCATGATCGAATATATAAGATTCCCTATTTTTAGTTCCAATAATTCGTTAAAAATATTCCTTTTTTACGTATGGACAAAAAATTAATGTTCCAATTATGTGACTATTCAAAATAATCTATTTGCGATCGATGTTATGTGGAATGAATTCTGATCAATTATTCTAATAGATAAAACTTTTTTTTCTTGGAAAATGATATTAAATTTAATATACTAGAAAATTAGTTGTTTAAAAACTCGGTTATAGTTTGATCAGCATCTGAAAACTTTTATTCTATGGAAACAACCCTATAGTGGAATATTCCAACAGATAAAATATCAAAATTATGTTTTTTTTAACTGGCAAACAGTACAAATTACATGTATTGACAGAAGCAATGATTCAAAAACTTGGTCAAATTTGATCAGCTGCTGAAAACTTATATTCTGACGTGAAAATAATCTATAGATCAATTATTTCAGCAGATTACATTTTTGTTTTTATTTTTGTCTTTTTCAATTAAATCCGTTCTTTGTATTAATAGAAAGAATGAGATAAAAATTCAGTAATAATTTGATAATCTGCTTACGATTTGAATTTGACTACGAGAACAGCCGGAAAATCTACTTCTCGCGAGTAAACTCAAAGGTGCTGCGGTTAAGCTCGCGGATTTTGGTCTCGCGATCGAGATGCAGAACGACGCTCTCGCGTGGTACGGTAAGTTCATCCTGAATTCTTAAAACGCTTCTGAAAACACGCCAAAACTTTTGACTCGCATTCTCTTATTCTCTTTTTCTCAAATTTTCCTATATTTTTTTTATTCGTTCAATTTATTTATTTCTTTTTTTTCCCCTCATTTCTTATTTATTTCACGTGCCAAATCTTTTCCTCGCCTTGCTCGTCGAAAACTTTGTGGACGATTTGAGCCCAAAACGAGAACGAGAGAGGCGAAAAAAGTCTTGAAGAGTGAACAGAGATACACGTTTCTTCTTCTTCTTCTTCTTATTTTTCTTCTTCCATTTCTTGTTTCTTTCCTACTTTATTTCTTCGCTGAGGGTCCAAAGTCTTTCGACCCCGGAATTTTTGCTCAGTTAGCGACTGTGCTTTTATATGAGTTTTTCTCCTCCCCCGAAATAAGAAAACTCACTCTTCTCTCCCTGGATTAAAGTTGGGATATTACCACTCCCCGTGTTGATTACTTTTCTGAAAATTTTCGGTTACACCTCAATCTTTCGTTACGTAAAATATTAAATTTTGGATACTTAGCTGAGTAAATGGGATGATGAAAATTTTAATAATCTTTCGAAGGCTTCGCCGGCACGCCTGGTTACTTGAGTCCGGAAGTTCTGAAGAAGGAACCGTATGGAAAGCCAGTTGACATTTGGGCGTGCGGCGTTATTCTTTACATCCTCCTAGTCGGTTATCCACCTTTCTGGGACGAGGATCAGCACCGGTTATACGGACAGATCAAGTCTGGAGCATACGACGTAAGAGCTTTTCGACAAGAAAAAAAAATCATTAATTTTTTCTTTAAATATTTGCATCACTCGAGAGAGCTTTTTAAATAAGGTCTTTTTCTATTTTTGTAATTTTTCCCATTCGTTTGGATATGTAAAATTATCCACAGGATGGGTAGAAGGCTAAAGTATAGTTGCCTCAGTGTGATTGAGTTCAAACATTGTAGGTTTTAATGAAAAGTCTTAAAAACGTAAAGTTTTTTAAAAAAGTTAGAAATTACATGTATTTACGAATTGCATGAAAACATCTATACACACTCAAATACAAGTGTTAACGTTGTGGTCAATTTTTAAAAAGATTGATCGTTTCGAGTTTTAGATATTGAATATGAAAGCATTATTTATTTAATCTGCATCCTACGCCAAAACACTGAAAATCTTAAATTTTTCAAGATAAATCTCATTCTGTTCTTACCATTTTCTCAAAGAATTACAGATACACATATTTCGACAATTAAACAAAAACTTCGATTGTCTTTATTCAACGATATACATTTTATATTTTCTATAAAATTCTCTTTGTTACTTTTTGATCATTTATACGACTGTATATTTTAATAACTACAAAAATTTATGTCACATAAACATAAACATATTTTATTTAAACTAAATAAACTTTTTTTGAAGTACAGTAAAGAGCTATGATAAATAGCTGAATAGTCAAGATATTTAGGGTTGAAAATCGTAACAGATGCTCTAATGGGAGAGCACTGAAAATTGGGATTTTTAACAATAAATATCTCAACATCTAAGTCAAACAAAGATTTGTGCACATTTTCAATGAAATCGTAAGATAACGATAAAATGATAAAACTATATCTTAATATATTAATTTTCCCTCGATACTATATGTTCTCAATAAAATTTTCATGAGAATTGATAAACCGTTTGGTAATAGAAGTAAATGAATGAATTTTTAGTATCCAAGCCCGGAATGGGACACGGTAACGCCCGAGGCACGAAATCTCATCAATCAGATGCTCACCGTGAATCCAGCAAGGCGCATAACTGCGGGCGAGGCCCTCAGGCACCCATGGATTTGCGTACGTTTCCAAACAAATGAAAAATATTGTTATTTTTTCTCCTCCGCTCGCATCAGCATCGAACTTAACGGTTATAAAAATGTTTGATTTGCAGCAACGTGAGCGCGTGGCATCGGTGGTCCACAGGCAAGAGACTGTCGACTGCTTGAAGAAGTTCAACGCAAGGCGCAAATTAAAGGTAAGAAACGAAAAGTCAAACTATACTTAATAAGAAGCAGATTTATTGAGAATTAAAAAGTTAGTAAGGCATAAAATGGAGGAGAATGAAGGAGATGAAAAAAAAATTGAACGACTAAAAGGAGTCGAGTAGGAGTAGGAGTTAAGGATGTATGGGACAGACAATCCCAGCAAAAAGTAAATTCTCTACATTAAATTCGTAAAATCCAGACTCTGGCTTTTGCTACAAAGTTGCCAATTTGTTGAGTCTTGCTCTGACTATCAATTACAAAATTGAGCATATTTTAACAATAATTTAAACATTTTTTATCGTTTTATCTATTAAAGTAAAAAAAAAAGATTAGTAAAATGTTTTGAAATTTTGTTCATACAAAATATGAACGCTGCTACGAAATGTCATATTTAAAAATTTGTATTCAGTATAAATTTACGAATTCTCCGTGTGAGAAGCAATGTTAAATCTCAACAAGTTTGGAGTTTGATAATTGTTGAACCACTCAGTAAAACGATTTCAAATTTGGCCCAACATTTTTTCAAGTGCTTACGAACAAAATATACAAACTTAATGAAATCCTCAAATTTTTAAACATATTGCTCATACATCCTTAAATAAACGAAGAGAATGAGGAATAAATGATTTTTTCCGACATAGAGGGCTGACCCTGGGGCTGAATAATCGATACGTAGATCAGTTATTTCATTGAAGGGGGGGCTCTTTTCGCTCAGGGTGGCGGCTCATACGCGAGTCTCAGATCGATCCGTGAACTTGGCAAAGCGTGTGGAAGGATTCTCGAAATAATTGACAATGCCCTCGACAGGTGAATCGGAGAGTACGAGCGCGGGAGAGCTAATGCCCGCCAGTCGCATTCTGGATTCTTAGGCAATCGCGACGTCGTTTTCTTTCTCGCTATCGATCGATCGAGTACGTGTCTGCACGACTCGCGAGAAGATACGGAAGCCTCCAAGACGCGTGTGCTCCCATCCCGAAAGCTCTCTCATTCGTTACGGAAAACACACCGTATTCTATTTCAAGAATCAAATAACACTTCTAGAGCGTCATGAAAACACTTAGGAATAAATTTTTGCCATTTAAACATCAACAATCGACGACGATACAAGAGGTTTCCCGTTCTCTTATCAGCCATCGTCACGCTTTGAAAGATTATTCAATTTAACGTTCACTCGAAAAATCAGTGTGACCGTCTTTTTTTTTCATTACTTATTTTCTTCATCTAATCGAGTACTTTTAAACATGTTTCAAATTGATGAAAAAAATTAAGTCTGTATGCGCGAATTTTTCTAATCTTCGCGAGTGCTATAGAAATAATGTTATCAGTGAATTTGTTTTTTTCTTTTGTTTTCAATAAAAGTTTCATGAGTGCTCGTTGAATATAAATTCGACGCTTTTTCACGTGAAATTTTTCTTTTGTGTCGACAGGGCGCGATTTTAACGACAATGATTGCGACGAGGAACTTTTCCAGTAAGTATGAGGCACAGGGTGAGTACCTCCGACCCTCTTCTTGGCGCTACGTAAATTCTTGTATAATTATAAATATTTATATATATGTACATTGAAATACGCATATATATATAATATATATATATATTCAAAGTTGCTAACGTGAATCCTGGCGAAACGCATTGTCGTCTCCCGTTAATAGCACATTTGACAAAGTCTCGATTTTCTTACCGAAAATCGTGAACTAAATCCTCCCAAGTCAACACACATTTTACTGCATCGAGTGTTTGACCCCATAACACCATTTTTCATCACGTCATATCTATCTGTTTCGTCATCCCTTCGTTTCGAACGGGATTTGTGAAGAAGATTTTAAAAGAATCTCTCAAAGAGTATTTTCTCTTATTATTTTAAAATAATTTATTCACGATGTCATTTCTATTCTTTTTATTCATTCTTTGCATCTTCTGCGATCGAAGGGAATTCTTATTTTGTTCATGCATCAAAATTCATTCATTGCTCATTATCGACAATTTTTTTTAAATTCGTGATGATGCTCGATAGAGTACGAAATGGAAATGAGCACAAGTGAAATTTTGTTTTGAAAATTCGTGATTAATTGACTTTTTTTCATTTGTTTACTTATTTATTTTCACCTATGTGCGAGTAGAAATTTAACCATGGTATGTTCGTCCCAATATCCAAAATGTGAATCTCTTCGGTATACATCGAATAGAATGGATTTAACATTTTCATCGAACTCATAAAAAATTAAGTTCCTCGCGATATAGGAACGTATGAATATGCCGGAATTAAAAGTGTACTCCGTAAATCCATTTTCTTCGAAATGCATATATTACAGTCACACTTTAATAATCATGATACATATATATTTTATATTGAGGAGAATGCATTATTGTTATGCACTTTTGTGGATATGCCGACAACTCGATGACCCACTATGGCACGCTCTCACAGACCCGATACAAACAGACAATTATTCATTGGCACACTATACTGTGTGTATGTGTGTGCAAAATAACGTCAAAAAGTAAAACGTTGAGCCTAAGAATTGAAATAATTAATTTAAAGATAAAGAAACCCAATAAAAAAATATTTATATGATCAATGATTCAAATACATTTTTATGAAGTTTTTTTACAAAAGTGCTTTGAAATTAATTTCGAGTTGTTCAAAAGTTGGAGGCTATCAAGAATCAGGGTTTTTACACTTTGTTTCGAATAATAACTAAATAATGAATCTGAATAATTTGAAAATCATTCAATAAACGGTGTCAGAGTCATTATACTCTGAGATAAGTTACAAATTTGCCAAGGTTTTACTAAATTCTTTCAATTTTAGTTGCTTAAACGTACCAGACGTCAAAATTGCTTAATATGTGCGTCCAAATCGTTAATATATTACACTTGCACATGCAAAACGTGAAGTCTAAGTTTCAACAGTTTGTCATGAAAAGCTCACTTTTTTCAAAAGCTGGATCTCTAGTTTATTCTTGTGATATGATTAAAAAAAACATTAATTGCTCTGATTTAAAAAAACCAGTTTAAACTTGATATTATAAAAAAACAATAATTGCTTTGGTTTAGAAAATAAATAATAATAATAAAGATATGAATAATTTCTATACTGGTCAGTACATTTTTTACGTCTGTATCAAATGATCGAATACTATATTATAGTTAAATCTCCACTAAATGCATATGCATATCGTTTTTTGAGGCATTATACATTTATACATATATTTTTTTTAAAAAGGTGATTTAGATCGTTATGAATTTGTAACAAGATTGACGTATAGGAACGACGAAACGAGAATTTCGATAATTCGGAAATTATTCCCGGATTCGCCCACGATTCTGAAAATCGCATCGGCGAATCTGTGTAGAGAGATTCGACATCTCGATATTGGTCAATCTTCGAACGATGATATTAAATTTTCATACTTTTTTTTCAACTTCCATCATTGATTGTTTTCTAATTAAGCTTTAATTGAGGCAGAAATTAACGTGACACACGTATTTTGATTTTCCGAAAGTCACATAGTT
The DNA here is from genome assembly GCA_030522545.1 of Cremastinae sp. A BG-2022a. Taxonomy (NCBI): domain Eukaryota; kingdom Metazoa; phylum Arthropoda; class Insecta; order Hymenoptera; family Ichneumonidae; species Cremastinae sp. A BG-2022a. Next base: position 47,657 of record JAPYYW010000192.1, on the reverse strand, counting down.
CTGTCAGGATTATTGAAGGGTTTTAATCGTGGAACTTCCTCCCCTAAAATAATGACTAATTTATTTGACTGAATTGACTCGTCGCGATTTGAGATCAAATGTCAATCTGACAAACATTCGTTCATGGAATCGAACTCCTGGCGATGGTTCAGAAATTTTGGTTACTTTTCATAAAATGTAGAAATTCTGATTATTCTTGTATTAAAAATTGCCGTGTGTGAAAAAATTCTCCAAATTTTCAAGTCGACACCACAGTACGAAAAAACGTGACGATTTTTCGTATAAAATTCTCTCCGGGCATAATCTCCAAGATAAATATCGTCGGGTGGTTAATTTTTAAAGAATATCGAGAAAGTCGTGAAGATAGTAAGAAAGTCACGAGTCTCGAAAGTTCGCGATTCCAGTCTCAATACTTTAATTTTTTCCCACGCGGTTTTTATCTCGTCTATACAAAACGAACCGACAGGTATACAGCCACTCGTTTGCAACATTTATACCCTGTATGTCTACTTGGAATGTTTTTTTATAATATTGCCCCGATTCGAGGAAAACGAAGCGAACAGAGGGAGAAATATATTGAATTAACGGGTAGCCTATTTATACCTATCATGACGTGACACAAGACTTTGCACAATTCCATCCAGTTCACAATCGCGACGCTACAGTGAGAGCTAAAAAGTTTTTTTAACATACGCTCAAATCCTTTAATTTCGTTTCATCCACCTTTTTTGCTCTCCACTGACGAAAATTTCAAATAATTTTGTCCAATTTTGGAACCGTTGCAAAAGCTCTCGATGAATAAACATTTTTTGACTGGAGTCTCGAGGCGTTATTCGCGTTCGCGAAAATTTGTTCAGTACGAATCGGCGAGCTTGGGATAAAATACAGAATGTACCTTGGGAGTATAGATTTTTTTCTCGCATTTCTCTGCCAGTTTCGTAACCGTGTACTACCCTCGTGTGTCTCTCGCCTTTCCTTCCTCCCTTTCTATGCTCGCGTAACCTCGATTGTGTCGCTCGATTCTCTCTCGGCAATGCGCGCATCATCGTGTTACACGCTCCATCAAAACCACAAGTATTCCGATACACGTCGATCCGATGCAACTCAGATTGGCATGAGATACACACTTCGAAAAAAGTACTTTAATAGTGATGAAATAAAAAATAATAATAATTACTATCCATTTTTTAAGGTAGTTCGAATATTGAGGTAAATCCAACTTTCGTCAATGAACATTGTTTATTTTATGTACACGAATACATGATTAACCTACTTCTAATATTTTATCAAAATTCACTGTTTTGTTTTTTAATGAAAAATTCCTAGTCGAGCTTTTCTGTAGGTTATACATGTCTCGTCTTATGGGATTTTTGTCTGGAACTTCATTTGTCACATATTTACAATTAAATTGTTCAACTGATACGTGTATCATATTCAAAAATTAAAATTTTATTAAACCAAATAACAGACGTAAAAAAATTGATAAAATGTAGATGTACGAAACTTTTTAAACTTGAGCATTATCGTCGATTAAAAGTGTGTCCAAGGTGTAAAAAAAATTATGAAAAAGTTTGCCCTAATAGATAAAATTGACCAACTTTTTAAAGAAACGTATTTCCAATCGAGTTGTTTAATAAAGTTTCTAAATTGAAGCAATTTATCAAAATCGAAAGAACAGTACCTATTAAAAAAAACATTTTATATGTGAAAAATCCACGTAATTATAAATTAGTTAATTGTGAACAATTATAAATTAATCGAGCAAATAACTCAATACGAAAATTCGAGCAATTACATTTGTAGAAAAAAAAATTGAGATATCTCGTATCAATTTGGAGAAAATGAGGAAAAATGAAATAAAAATATTGCTGCGGGATGTAAAGTCGGGCCGTATTGAATTTCCAAGGGTAATTCGAACCCACATTGTTGCACGAAACTGAGAACATACCGGAGACGTAGAAGGGGCGGGAGAGCGTGGGACAGGGTTGAAGAAAAGGGTCAAAGGGTCGGGTCATCCCTGCGGATGCTTCTTCGCCCCTTTGCTTCGTTTGCTCCGAGGGTCGCGTTCGCCGGATGAATCAAGTCTGGAATTTGCCATTTTCGGACCCTTTCAACCCCAATTCGTCCTCCAAATAAAATCATGTACCCGAAAAACCGCGAATTTTCGCCTCAAATATTTTTCTCCCTCAAAGAAGAAAAAAATAATGTTCTGCCGAATAAAAATTCCTTCTTCTATACCCTCTCGACATTTTTTAAATATTTATTTATTTCTTTCTTTTTTCAATAGTTTGTCATTTTTAGTTATGTTTTTGTGTTTCCGTGCAATCAACTGTACGGCGAGAAACGAAGAGGAGAGTTAAAAAAATGAGAAAAAGAGGGTCGAGAACGAAAAAGTTGCGAAAGCTTTCAATAGAGGAATTCATTTGTGAAAATTTTCTCGGATCCCTTGCACGTGATTTTTTTACTCATCGCCCGCCCCCTTCCAATCAATTTTTTCGAGATTTGAGAAGAAAAGGCAGAAAAAGATTTGACTCCCGTGCGCTTCCAGAGATTGAATCCAATCTCGTGGCGTTCATCTCGATATCGAAAGACATTTCCAAAATTGTCGAATTCCGAATTTTTTCATTCGATCAAGTCTTTTTTTCTTTTCCTCCCTTCTTTTTCATTACTATCAGCTGCACGAAACTCGACGAAGGGAATAAAATTTGTGCGGTTCGCTCGACTCGATCGAACTTTTTTATCCTCCTCTTTTTTTTCTTTTCCCTTATCGCGAAAAAATCGAATTCTCGGCGATACATTCGACACGCTGAATATCAATTTCTCCCTTTTATTTATTCAAACTGAAAAGTACAAATGCCAGGGGACGTAAAACCGAATGTCCCACGCGTAGAAATATTTTTTTCTTTCGGAATAGTAACTTTTCGTCCCGAGCAATAAATCGCTGCGAGGAAAATAAAAAAAATGTTGAAAATAAAAGTAGCGCGGAAGGGGTAACGAAGGAACGCTCGGTCCTCGGAGTTTTGCCACAAGTTGGATAGAGAGACAGGAAAGGATCATTAGATTTTGTTAATTGGAACGAATGTCCGCGCCCCTCTCGTTCCCCACATTCTCCATCGAGTGCACGACGAGGACTCTCTTCGGCGAATTTTTTTTCGCGAATCTCGCCGTCCCTTCTTTTTTCTCAAACTCGCCCTGAGTTTTCGCGAAAAAGGGCCGTTTAACTGAAAAACAATTAAGTCCATTCGTTTTGTCAAAAGTTTCGAAACTTTCTCGAGACTCTAATGAATTTTCTTTCGGCCGTTCAGTTTCTCGTTTCCGCCTGGGAACTTTCTCTCCCGCCGACACGACTCGTCGACACTTTACATGTCTTCATATTTTAATACCCAGTCCCCTTTATTCTTTGCCCGAACAATAATGTCACGCTAACTTTCCGCATTAACTTTTTCGGGACCACGCCCCGCGCGGGTACTAAATTATTCTGGTTTTAGAATTGGTCAGAGAAATCGTCGCTTCGAGTTCACTGGAACAATCTCACGTCGATTTTCTACCTCAATCATTGTTTCCATCAATGATTTTATTCGCTCGGAGAACAATCTTTTTCTCGTTTCGCTTTGAAATTAATCTTATGTCGAAATAATAACAAGTAGGTATCCTCGCACGTTCAATTTTCAAAAATGATTTTTCGAAATATTTCTCGAAAGGAGAACTTTCTTTCGCGCGAATATTTTAGATAAATAATTTTTGGGATTTCGAGAACAAAATCTTTGAAATATTTTTAAATATACATGAGAAATTTTCAGTATTCCAAATTTCGACTAGCAAAAATTGTATATTGGGACGAACTTGGTTGAATGAAAACAAAATTAATAAATAATTATGTCTCGTGAATCACGATCATCGAAATTTTCATCCATTCATTTTGTCATCATTCATCAAAAACCCTCAAAAAGAATAGACAATTATTGATAGATTTTTCACAAATATTTTGAACAATCAGAACGCCAATGAAACGAATTGGGTCGGAGGAACTACGATTTAACTCCCTCTGCAGCATTTATTATTATTATTATTAATATTATTATTGTCATTAATACAATTACTATTGTCATTATAATTGACCATTTATTTGAATTAAAACGTTTCATACCAGAATATACGATAATAGTGCCTTTAAATCATGACGATGGTAAATTGATATTAATAAACATTGTATACACAAAAAGAAACAACAAAGAATGTCAGAAACAAGAGACAACAAAAGATCCATACACATTTTACTCATATCACGCGCATTTCACAACTTATTGTCAGCGACTTTTTCATCCTTTATTGTAAAAAATGTCGGTCATGTTTTCATTCACAAAAAGTTTCTCGGGCTCGAATTTTTCACATTATTTCGTTTTTTAAAAGATCACAAATTGATTAATTTTTTTCACAAAAGAGAAAAATTTGAGAAATGTAATGTTTTTTTTCTCTAAATTCTTGATTTTTTTTCCTTTATTGATTTAATTTTGTTCTTACTCGATAAAAAGAATCAGCAAAGGGTTGATGGTGATGTATTCATTGAATTCGAGTTCGAGGGACGATCGGAACATGAATTTCGCATCTCGCATGAATTTTTTCATCGTCATTGGTATCGTCACAATTCATGATCGACGAATGAAAATCATTCGAATGGAAAAGTGATAATAGGGCAATTTCGAAAAGCGACAATTTTCTCGAAGTTCTGATTGAAAAGTAAATAATTCGAAAGATTTTCATCTCTGCACGAACAAGATCCAAGAAACTCACGACGAAAAAACACAAACTCTGCATACAAAAGTGAAACACACGTATTTCGTCATTAAAATTATTGTGGTTACTAGAGTAGAATTTCCTTATTTGAGTATCCAGTTAAATTCTCTTCGTGAACCCAAAAAATCTTCAGACTTTTGATTAGAAAAAAACGACCGAGTGCTTCGATATTAGTTTTGTATATATGTTAAATCTATAGATAAAACAATCATTAGAATTTGACAGTAGTGTACTTTTTATCGTTTTTTTTAAATATCATCTTCGTGTGTTTTAATTTGTTTTCTTTTTTGTTTATTTAGAAGCTGTGTGTCGTTGCCACGAGTTGAAACGTACATTTTTTATTTTCGCCTCTGATACGTTCAAGAAAAAGCAAACAAAAATAGAAAAAAACTGAAAAAGAGATCAGTTAGAAAAAAATGTCACGCCATTTCACCTCGCTCTTTTCTTTTCAGAAGCCAAACGAAATGTTCACGATTATTTGTACATCATCGTATATCGTCGTCTCACTGTAGAAACTAACCGCACACCTAGTTGAGATGTAAAGAGAGTCTGCATCGTGTACGTTTATTTAAATAACGTGTTAATTTTTTTTTCATTTTATTCTCTCCTCACGAATTTTTATTTCGGTATCGTTTACATTTTTATCCTCAGTTCTACGGCAGATGCATACTTTTGTTTATTTCTCGAATATTTTTCTCACCTACGATACTCAGTTTGAAATAGAATCGCGAAAAACTAGGATAGAAAAAAGAAAAGTACGTTTCATTGAAAACCTTCGAATGAATCAGTCTGCTGGATTTTACATATTTCAATTAATATTTTGCATTACATTTATTTTTCATTTAAAGAACGTTTGTAGGTTTAGTATATTTAAAAATCTCTTCTGAGAGGTTTCGTATTGATAAAATTGATAAAAAGTGGAGATTTGACGTAGAATATTAACGAGGCCGAAGGATAAGGGAAAAGAAACTCGGTGAGCCATTTAGTTGGGCCTTGTCGCGGATTTAGCCGACGATTACGAGTCAAATGTGTATGATGAAGGGGGACGATGGGAAACGGTAGGATTAAATTCTGAGCTCCGGAGTCAAAGGCTCAAAGCTCCCTCACAGGTGGTTGCTGAATTCGTTACAGCAAAACGAGCTGCAAATTTTTTTCATCCCTCTCCAGTCTCCCTCCTCACCCTTTATTTTCCTCATTTATGAATCCGATCCATATTTCTTTCTCCCTTTTCATTCTTGCCTCCACACTTTCCCTCTACTCTTGCAAACGATCGATCTTTTTCCATTTAAAAAATATATATATGTATTTCCCATCAGCTTATTATTGAGCTACTCTTTTTCTTATTTCAAATTGTTCCTGTTCTTTCGTTTCACCTTTTTTTCAATTTCGGGCATTTTTTTCTCAGTTTTCTCGATCGATCGAGTACTTTGATTTCTTTTTTTTTTCATTTTTTTACTCTCTCTGTCTGTTCGATCCTGTCATTTTGTCGCTCCCTCTGTGATATTCGTCCATTCCTCTTTTATTCTTCTTTTTCTTCTTCTGCCTCTTCCTCGAAGCCCTTCGTTAAAATTTCATCTCTCTCACTCCAGTTTGCTTCCAGCTCTGTTCATTCCACCGTACGTTAATGAAGGAAAAATGAATCGAACAAGAAAGAAGAAATTTATCAAAGCTGAGCAAGAAAATACAAAAGTGGAGAAAAAGCAATTTCTCAGAAATTTTTTCCCATCATTCTTCTTTCGTCTTGCTTCACGGCTATGAATCCTTGCAACTCTTGCTGAAAATTATGCAACCGAGTGTTTCTCTCACTCTCCTTGTTGTTCTGTTACGTCACCCTTCATCGGAAACATGATAGCTCGAATTAATGGAGAAAATAGGAAAATCGAAAAAAATAAAATAGTAAACGATCGGTAAGAGCATTCATGATTTCCACGTGCCAATCGACGAGAGATATTGCGTAATATCGTAAATTACATAATCTAAATTAATACTTTTTTTCATTACTTTTGGTATCAACACGTTTTTTAATTATTTGTAAAAAAGCTGACTCTTGAAATTTTCCAAATCTATCGCAAAAATAGATTATTTTACGATATTTAATAAAAGCCATACATTAAAATAAAATATAAGAACTGATTCGATCGAAGGTTCATGAAATAATCACCATTCTCCACTTATTATTGGCCATTTCGATTGATTTTTTACGCGACCATCTTAAATGTAGGAAACATTCGATAAGAATAGAATATTTGAAAGATAAGAAAGTCATCGAGTTACATTCGTCACTCAATATACACGCTCTGAACATTCGTACAAAGTATACATATGTAATGAAACACACTCAAAATCGAACATGTTAGATTTTTCAAGATTTATTTTGAAACAATTTTTTTTAATCTTGAAAAAAAAAGAAAATATTGAAAGACTGCAAGCGATGTTAACAAGATTTTTATGTCTGTTCTCTTTTGGTTGATCCCGTTTCCACCACAAACAAACAAAAAAAATCAACCACTGAATCGAAATACCAAAAAAATCGATCCAAAAAATGTTAATCCAACCAATTACGAACCACGTCCGACCGATAACGATTGTCGTTGATCCACGCTGTGATATACGAAGAAAGTGGTAAGGCCGTGTACACGATTTTTATTTCATTATTGATACTTATTAAAAACCGATTTTAATACTATATTAATAAGAAATTTTTTATTTTTCTTTTATCAGAATTATTTTTACTCTTCTTCATTATTATTTCTTCTCGAGTTGCCCAAATTTGTGACTTCAATTATATTGTCATATTTTTTTTAATAATTAAACCGAGCATTGTTTTAATTTTTTTATCCGCTGATAAAAATAACGCTTAAATTCCAAGGCTTGGTTGCAAAGTTTGTTTTCAGAAGTCTCTTTTTGGAGCTTTGATTTTTTTTCCATGAAATATGCTGTTTAATAATGCAATGAATTAAAATTTTAATATACAAATTAAAGCGAAAATACGAGATTTCTGGAATAAAATGTGCTTTTTTTGGAAGCTTCATTATTTATATTGATTTTTTAATTGCAATCGATGCACTCTGCGGATTATTGCGCGACAAAAAGAAAAGAGTCGCGTGCCGAGGAACACTTTGCATGTTTGCAGTTGATTTTGCGAATGTCGATGGCTCAGTAATTCGTGTATTCTCGAAGCGTGTGCAAACGCATGTAAATTTTATGTGTGTGCGTGTGTAATGTCCCAGTTCCGATTACGTGTAATTTTTAATGTTGGATCACCAGCTCGGAATTTGTTCCCTAATTTTAACATGCACCGAAACGATAGTCCAATTTTCTCGACTCCCCGATGTATTGACATTCCAGCTGAAACGATAATAAATCCCTCATTCGTTTTTTCTCCATAACAGGAGCAAAAAAGGAATAGACTTACGATCGCGTGAGAACTCGAGCAGAGAAACAATTCTTGTACGGTTAATATCTCGATTTACATACTTGATTATTCAATTGACGTGAAAATATTTCAAACGTAAAAAGGGAAAAATTATTTCGCTGCTCGAAATTTCACTGCACTGGACTCTCAAGTTTTTACGAACGCAATTCAAAGCTACTCTCAACTTTCATGAAAAAAATCTTTCGTGATTTTCATGAAAATATATATATGATTAATCGCTTTGTAAATATTATTTCCTTTCGCATTGAAATGCGTACGTATTTTCCCACATACTGGCACATTTTCTTATCTTACATAAAAATATTATTATTGTTTATTTAGTTATATAGCTCTAAATAAATAATTGTAATACTTTGATGTAATTCTTATCTTTATACGAATCATACTTGACAGTAATATACACGTTTAAAATTTCTTTTAAATAATTGAAGTCGTTTTATAATAATGATTCCTAAGAGACACATACACTTGTGATGATATATTTTCCATACACTTTTTCGTATATATTTATATATTTTTTTAAAACTATATAGATGTGTCGATGTTTCTGCGATCGTTGATCAATCTACGATAGAGAATAAGCGAAAAACGAGAACGAGAAAAAATGTTATTTAAGAAATTTTATTTTAAATGATACATTTTTATTCAAATTTTGTTAATAAATTGGAAAACGTGGAATGCATCTCTGTGCAAGTATTTGTTACGCGCTTTAATTGTTGACGAATAATAATAAAAATAAAATAAACGTACGATGACACTCGATCGAAGATAAAATTATTGACAAGGATTTGCGTTTGTGGTGAATAGGGAGGAAAAAAAATGAGAGTCGATAAAAAAGTGAAACGAGGCGAGGAAACGCTCGTGAAAAAGTTCGGATTTATATTCGAGGGACATTTTTCCTCGACGCATCTTGAATTCGTTTATAAGCTCGACTTTTATTATTTCAATATCGGAGGAAAATTTTTTGAATGGTCGGAAATATTCTGAATCTAACCCGAGAAAACTCTTGAGAAACGGTTACGCTACCTTAATTTACGAGCTCAAACGCGAATGCATCGAATCGTACATTTTTCCACTATTTATTTTATTTATTTCCTCTCTCTCTTATTTTTTTCCGCGCCGTCATTTCTTGTCCTCATCGTTTTCGTTTTTATGTTTTCCCTTTCTTATACTTTTTGCTCCCCCTTTTCCTTACGTTTTACTTCTTTTTTTTTCTCAATTTTCCAACCTCTCTCATTTTGTTTTTCTCGTACTCCTTAAAAGATTTTCGCTCGGTTCACCTCGCACGATCGTTTCCAGCTCGAAACATCAAAATGTAAAAGCACGCCGGGCCTCCACCGGGGGGAACGGGCCAAGGAAAACGCGATTTTACGAACCGAGTTTACGAGCCGCGTTTCTCTCCTTTTATTTTTCTCCTTCTCCCTTCACTAGGAATTTTCTTCCCACTCGATACTTTATTTTCTCGGTAGCCATTTTCCAGAGCTCGAAAAATTTTCCTCGCCGTTCCACGAATTGAGATCATTGGTCGTTGATTTTTTCAAATAATTTTCAAACAATTTATATGCATAGTTATATACATCAGACTAGTGAAACATGAAGAATCTTTTCTTTCGCGAACTCACGTTTTAATACTTTCAGAATGATGAAAAAGATATGCCAGTCTAACTTTTTCACTTGAATAAAAATAAGAGAATAACAAAAATTTTCAATGTTCCTTAAATGGAAAATAAAAAATTACATTCAGGAAACACTAAATATTATTTAAGAAGATTGTAAATTCAAAATCGTCAATAAAATAACTATTTGAAAATTAAAATGATAAAAAGATGTAAATTAAGGAAAAGCTTTATTTTATTTATTTTTTCGTACGAGATTCACTTCTATTACACTATGTTTTTCAGACGAATAATGCAAAACTTATGACATTGTATTACAACCTTCTTAAGGGTTGAATTTTAAATAGGCATATTTGTTCAATCGTCCTGAAAAATATTAAACGTGCGTCCACGAAAAAAATGAGTTATTTTTTGGACCAGTCTGAAGAAATCGTTAATTGTCTCGTCCGTAATTAGTAAGAAAACAATTAAAAAGTATCTATCGCTCGATTCTCATTGTTGTGTTAAGTATCGTTTATTCTCATCGTATCGGTGTGAAAAAAAGATCGTTGTTCCGAATTGTCTTCAAAAAATGTTTGTGCTAAAGTTGTCATTGAAAAAAAATATATACAGATATATACAGAAATGAAAAAATGAAAAATAGAAAATTGATAAAAATCGCTAATATATTGTTTTGCGTGTCCTTCAGCTCGAAGCATCGTCACGAAGAAAGGGGACGGATCTCAGGTGAAGGAGTCGAGCGACAGCAGCACCACGATCGAGGACGATGACGTTAAAGGTAGGACGATGAAAAAAGAATTCCTTTCATATCGTGAAGTCACTTTTTGAATCTTGCTCGTGCTAAAAGTAATCAAAAAATAATGACTATTAATGCAAAGAAGACACTTTTAATGGTAACCATCGTTCTTTTTTTTTTCAAAGAAAATTCTCGAGCTTGTCAATGTGAAATAACCAAAAATTAAAAATGTCTTTTTTTCCAAATAGTTTCTAGTTTATCGCCATGTGTTTCTATATGTAATTAATAAAGAAATTTAGCTAATTTAAAGGTCACTTAGACCGTGAATATCTCTCGGTGATCGCTAAAATTAAAGTGGCAGATATCTCGCTTCTTTGATCGATCGAGTACATGGAAAAAAAGTTAAATATCCAAGATGCGTGTTTAAAAAAATCCGGAGAGAGAGAGAGAGGGAGAGAGTTCACGAATGAATTGAAATATTACGTTACGTCGAAACCCTCGTAAAACCCGAAACTTGAACCGCCATATTTTATTTCGCTTGAACGCTGCGATTATACCCAAGACGTAAAGAAACAATGACGAGTTCGCGTCATTAGAATCTCATAGATACATTCGTCGAAAGTAAAAAATTGAATTTTATTCCCTTGCCCTTTCATTTCTCGTAGGACGATTGCCTTTTTTGTCTTTAAAAGGTGTCTGACTTTCTGACGATATTAATTTTTGGACTATTTGAAAAACAGTCGACATTCGTCACTGGGAAAGGTGACGAAACGTTGCGCAACACGAAAAGCAAAGAGACAACTCGTGATCGTAGTTTGGTTTGAAAAAACGATTCCCGTAGTCTCAAAATGACGATTGCACATCGAGAGAAATGAATTATATTTTTAAAAAATGCAATAATTATACAAACGAAAAAGTCTTACCAATTACCTCTCGCATATTTCTCTCCATGTCCATGGCGCAAAATCTGTTCACTGGACTCGAGTCTCTAGGAAACGTCCGTTTCGTAAACGTGAGATTATTATTTGTTTTTCTTTTTGTTTCTGAAAACTACCAAGATTTTTTTACTTTCTGGACGAGTCAGATTTTTGTTTTACGTTCAGTAATGACGTTAGTTTTGTCCGAAAACTGGTGCTAAAGTAACCAGGAGTGCGAAATAATTCCCCTTATCGTTTATCCTGCATCTGAAAATTGAAAAAATATACATATTCCAAAACAAAAACGCTTTTTTCCCCCCACTTAACGATTATCGTCGATCTGAAGCGAGAGCGAGAGAGAGAGAGAGAGAGAGCTAGAAAACAAAAATTAAAAAAAATTGACATCCGCGCGAGAAATTTCCTCCCACTCCCACTTTCCTTCTTTTCGGAACTTTTTAGAGATCAATTTTTCTCTTAGGAAACATCGAGAACTGTTTTTTTTTTCGAAACAAAGTTTGCAAGTTTAACGGGGGAAAATAAATGATGAATCAGTTTGATCATTTTTCTACGTTGATCCAACGACGACTACAACGACAGTCGAAATTTCCCTGATGCATGCGAATATCCGATCACTCTTCACCTCGTAACTGTGCCACGTCGAAAATCATTGACACACTTTGTCGAAAACTAATTAAGGTTAATTAGCGTGTACTCTCCATCAGTATCACAATTTGTTTCAAATAATTGATATCATTATCAAATAATCCATTTTAAATGAATGAACAGTGAAAAGAAAATAACATTGTTTTTTTTTTCAATTATAAATTTCAAGTGAAAATGTATGCGCTAAATACCTTCAGAGTCCATCTTTCTCCACGTGTTCAACTATCAGATCAGAGTCGAAAAATCAATTCCGTTGTGACTATAGATGCAAATAAATGTAGTTATGTTATTTCACACACGATTGCACTATTCATTATCGTGTGACATCGATGCACTCGCAAACAATCTGTCTGTGATTCTTACTGTCGTTGGTGTCGTTGTTTCACACTTAGACACACGAATTTACACCATTCGAAAACTGCACTGAAATAAATAACGTATTCCATTGACAATAGAATTCAGCAATACTGTATTTCTCTTATCAGTGCTAAATTTCGTAAAAATTCGAAAACAGCAGTAACAATTTAATTAAGACAATTATTATTCAACTAAGAGTTATGAATACAAAAGCTCACGAGTCGATTGACGAAGGAGTTGCTTTACAAATCCATAACACACGTGCTACATTCCATTGCGAAAGCATAATTTTTCGCATCGATCATTCAACAACTTTTTTCAAATTACTTCATTTTTCAATTATTCTTTAAAAAGTGGCCAGGAGTCGAAGATGTTTAGAATTTTTTATACGATAATTTTCGCCGAAGCGTAGTTTTTTTTTAATCACTCAAGTTTCAAGGGTGCACTTCAGGAGATCAAATCAGGTCAGCATTATCTTCCGTAGAATTTCTCTGTCTATTAATTAATTCATTAATTAACCTGTATTTTATATTTATAATTATATTTATCAATTTATCCATTTTTTTTCGTTTTTACTCAGTTCCATAGAACATATTTTACACTATTTTTCTCGATTATTTTATTCCGTTATATTGATAATTTTTATGCCAATTTTATTCTCATCACTATCGCAACTATTCTATACAAATCGAGCACCGAAAATTTTACGCCGCTGCAATATTTTTTTCATGGTTGATTGAAAAGTGAGTTTTTCGAGCGTTTATAGTTTTCGTGCGAAAAGTAATCAATTTTAGCACTTATCTTACTATTTCGCACTATAGTGCCGAAAAATGAGCATTTTTTAACGTAGCTTTTAACTTTTTTAACGATAGCAAAACGTGTTTACTTTGCCACACTAATGCTGAAAAGTAAGTCAACGATGAGCTTCAGACAAATGTCAATGTCGATGCATTTTGGCAGTTGTTAAACATTTAAATATTAAATATTAAATATATTTAAATATTATTGCTCTCAAACGTACCTTCCGAACAACCATTAAAAAAAATAATCTTGTGATACATGTGCCCAAAAGTGAACTCATGCCGAAAATGGCATAAATAAGTTGTACACTCGCCTCGATTTGTGGTGAATTGACACTCACGCACTCGTGTGCTTGTAAAACTGTTCCCAACTGTCACACTCGTGCTCGGGTCAATTCGCCACGAGTCTCCGGCTCATGGACAACTTCGTGCCACTCAGCATTCGTTTTCACTCTTCGTACTTCTATCACAATATAATACTATTTTCGTTTTTACCACTGTTAATTTTTCATTCGTTTCGCTTTCCTGTGCAAAAAAATATACAATATCTTTTGCTTTCAAATAAAAAATATCTTATTCCTCTTCTTTGATCATTCGTTAATTTTTTTCTACAACTCGATGGAAATAAGCCTCTTTTATCTGGCATTTGAATAATTTTTTACGGTTCGCGAATTCACGAGACACACCGCCAAATGCGATTCGTCCGTTGAAAAGACTATTCTAGTATTTATTTACAAAAGAAAAATATCCTTTTGTTGAAAAAACATTACGGACGAGTAATATTTTTTTTATTCTCATTAAAACAAATAAATAATATAATACGACTCGTCCGTTGAAAAGACTATTCTATTTGTTTTCAAAAGAAAAATATCCTTTTGTTGAAAAAACATTACGGACGAGTAATGTTTTTTTATTCTCATCAAAACAAATAAATTATAGAACGGAGGAGTCGCACACTCACTCGCTTATTATCATACATTCTTTCGCACTCGTTACTTTTATTATTATCATAATTAATATATTTATTATTATTGAATATTTTATTATTTTCCAGAATAATGTCTGTCGCTTGTAGATTTTTTTGATTTTCATATAGAAAGGATTGATCACTTCGTTAATATATCAAGATAAAATAGTGACATTTTTTTCGTGACGAAGAGAAATTGAAGTTATCAGTTCTTTAGTGAGCTTTTGCATTTAATGTTTTTGTTTTTCGTTCCTATCCGTTACTTAAAATTATTTTGCTGCGTTTGCTCAAGCCTAGATTGAGAGAAAGAGCGAGAGAAATAGTCGACTATCGGTCGATAGAGCCTAGTTAGATGTTCGAAGAGTGTAATAAGACCATTGTTGCAGGATGTTGAAAAAAAATAATAACAATTTAAAAGAAAAATCAAGATAATGTTAAAAATAATGATAATAATAATTCGCGGTCCAACGTACCCGTTCACCTTTCCATAGATCGTTTAGTTTTTCGTTTCTATGGCACGCAACAGAATCCTAAAAAATTATACACACCTGTGACAGTTATATTTTTCGTGTATTCAATTTTTGTTGTCGTCGCCCTTGCACCTGTCGATTTTTCGTTCATTTTGTGACCTCTTGACATTTTTCTCGTCGCCCTCCGGACGTTCCGATCACTGTCGTGTCATTTATTATTATATATTTTTGTGTATCGCGTTTTAAGGTAGTACAACTGCAAAATCAACTTGAGATTTGCTTAAAAATTTGCACAGATTTTCTCTATAATGTTCTAATATATGAAAATAAACGAAACGTTAACATCCAGAATTCGAGGCATGCATTGTTGAAATTCGTCCTTTTTTTTAATGTACTATATAAGGGCTCATGCTTAAAGTTGTAATATAAAAAAATTATTATCTATATTATTACAAGGTAAACCATTTTTTAATTTTGTATACACACTTTAACATATATAATATGCTAAGAACGATCTGTGCAATTTTTAAAGAAATTCTGTTTCAAAAAAGTACGACGAAATTTTTTTAAACGTACTGTCGTAGTTGTAAAACCTTAATATTATATAAAACAATAATGTCGTTTTTATATGACGTATACTGTTGCATCATTACGATTGTTTTTCGTAATATTTTGTAATATATCGATAGTTCGAAGCCATAGATCGAAACGATTGGGGGCGAGTCCTCGTTGAGTGTGAAAGTGAATTGTTGTGTTGGAGAAAAAAGAAATCAATACACGCTGTTTCTCGATTCCACGGGTGTTATGGATTTATGAAACACCCTTCACGTATTTTCAGCCATTTTTCGATTACCCCTAAGAGCACCGTTCTTTCATTGTTTTTTTTTCTCTCGTTCCTGTCAAGTTTTCACATTTTTCTCGATGCACCTGTCATCACATTCCCCTTATTTCCGTCCGCTCATCACTATTTTCCACGAAACAAAAACCACGAAAACAAATGTACAAAAATGCTTAAAAATGTACATACTTGAGTAAATTTTTAAAAATACGATGCTACGTTCCTTTAGAACTGTTTTCGTGGTCAATTGTAAAAAATGTGCACTGTGAATGTTTACATTTTCTTATTTATCGTCTTCTATCAGCCTCTCTAATGTCAATGTCTCTCGTCTCCCTTTCACCGATAAACTGTACTCATAATGAAAGAAACAAAATAATAACAATTAAAAAGAATTACGGAAGAGGAGAATAATAATCACGATCATCGACTGACAAGGGGAAAAAAACTTTTTTTTTCTCCCTGAAATGAGCGACTCACGACTATAATGCCCAGAACGAAAGAATGGGGAAGCAATTCGAAGAGAATATATACGCTTGGCGCATGTTTTATCCTCCGCTTTGCACGTTTATTTTCCCAGCATTCCTGTCCTTCGTGACATGAACCATCGGGCAACAAATACTTAACGTGGACGGACAAGCGAAAAGAGAAACAAAACTGCAACGCTAGTTATTATGTTTTTTCAAATAATTCGAAATGAGAGCTGCAGTCGTTGGGTATTTTGAATTAAAAAATCTTCAAAAAAAAAACAAACAACGGAAAAAGAAACGAAAAGATAATGAAATCAAGACAGGTTAAAATATGCATAAATGTGCAATTTTTAAAAATTTTAACATTTTTTTTTGGGAAAGAGAGAAAGAGAGAAAAAATGAGTAAAGTATAGTGTTACCGGCTTCGAGGAAAGCAGAACCGAAAATATAAGATCCAGAAATTCATTCGATATCGTGGTCTCTTTCATGTGGAATAATATTAAATTCTGATCCCTCTTAGAAGGGGCGGGGAGGACGTTCGCCAGGGAGGGAAAGAGGGATAGCCTCGGTAGATAACCGGTAAATGGTTAGTCGGTCGGCCATACAAATCAAATTTTCTTTTCGAACCTTTGAGAGGATCTTCCCCTTTCATTATTGAACTTCGAGAGATCTCCCGTACATACTCCTCTCGCGAATAGACACATTTTTTTCTCTCTCCTCTTACTCGTTTTTTCTCTTCTTTCTCAAAAATCCGACAAGAACGGCGAACATTTTTTTTTCTCGACGAATGAAATTCACTCAAAAGCAACCGGTGAATCCAGTAACAAGAAATTCGAATTCAAGGATCGAACACTTTTCGAAGATTGTACATAATCCGTTACGAGGGATGTAAAAATTAGTCCTGTACAAAGAATCGGAAGGAAAATTTATTTATTCTTTTCATTTTCGAGAATAGGAATATCGTTTTTAACTTAAAAAATACACATACAGGAAATATGGTATATATATATACGAAAACGTATGAAGGGAAAGCTATATAGGTTTGGGAGTACTCGTTGAGAAAAGGATTTCGGACAGTAGGTAGAGAATATTATTGCAACGAATTATCGAATGCTTATCGAGATAATTGTACAAAAGAAAAAAAACATTTTTTTTAAAACGTGAATTGTTGTATATCGTACGTGACGTATATGTGTGTATGTTGTACAGAGGATAAGAAGGGCGGCGTCGACCGGAGCAGCACGGTCATTGCCAAAGAACCCGAAGGTAATCCAAAACATTGCACCAAAGTCGAGAATTAAGAAAAGTGTCGAAAAAAATGATAATTGAATATACGTGTAATTAAAAAAAAACAGCAAAATACGCTGAAGTGGATAACAGTGATAATATTTTCTAGAAATATTATCATTATTATTTGTACAAAACTATGTGATATGTCTGTGTCTCTGTTTTATTTCTGCTTTATTTTTCCGAATTATCAGGCGGCTTTTTTGCCCGGCGACAAAGTTTGCCAATTGATACTGAGATAAGAGTCTCCAGCCATCGGGAACAGAATGAGATAAAAACTTTGAGAACTTTCGAGGATAATGAAACAATGAGACAATTATCTTCTGCTTTGGAGACTCTTTTCATTATCGCTCTCACAAGCTTGCCATTTTTGCCTCGGTTGCATCTTAAACTACTTTTTTTACAACTTTTGCCAACTTTTGGGCATTCATGATATTTTTTTATCTGCGTATAGTTGTGTGAATAATGTACTTATAGTTTGTAGCAACGAACGCGATGAAGCTCGTGATGACTATTGGAATCTTTGTTTTTCATTTAATTTTTGTATGTACAAATTTTTTTTCTTCAAAATTCGAAGAATGTACAAATTTTTACAGTTTTATATCTATGTGGATTGGCACGATAGAGAAAAATTGGGGCTGAGACGAGCTTCGAAACGTTCAGAAAATTAGGACCACTCTACACTGGTCCCAGCTTTGGCGAATAATCCTTTTTTTTCAATTTTTATCTCATTTTTTAAATAACGATCGAGTGTCGTCGCCTCCTGCGAGTCTCTGACGTTCGATTGATTTTGAATGTGCACAAATTCGAGATCAAGACCACACCGACTGGTCTCCAAGAAAATTGTTTTGTCTATTTTTGTCAGACTAATCGAATGACGAATTAATATGACTCTCACGAGTAAAAATAACGAATTGTTTTTCGAAATGTTCGAATATGAATCGTCCGAAGATTTTTATTCGAGCGATGGTCGGCTGTGTGAGAAATTCGCTGCGAAGTCTCGGTGAATCTAACAACTGCGTTAAAAATGACTAACAGCTCGAATGGAAAGTGACGGAATGAAAATTGGAGCGCTAACACGAAGCCCTACGAGGAAACCTTCCACTGCATCGAATAACTGAGCTGACCGACGTATTTCGCGTTGTTTCATTTAAATATTTAGTCTTCAAAAATGAAAATCACGCAAAAAAAAGAATAACGGACGTTTTTTTTTACAAAAATACTATTACCAACTACGAATATCTTTTGCTTATCGATCTTCGCCCCGGCGACACACGCCCTCCTATTTTTATCCGAAACACTTGGGTTATTATAAGAATAGGAAAAGCCGGAGAGGGAATATGTTTTCTGCACTTTTACAAACGAGAAAAAAACGTTTGATAAATGTATAGATAACGGACTTTTCTTCCAGAGAGATGGAGGAAAGATTTTTATGCTGAAAAAGCTTAAAGAATGTGTAATTATTCGCATTAACTTGTGGAAAATTCATTACAATTAACAATTATTTTGTTTGAAATTTAATTTAAAAATTTCAATTGAAATTTCCTATACTTCCATACATTTTGAGTTATATATCTCCTGATAACCATTATTATTTATGTACGTATTTTCAGAATATTTTGTGACACTTGCAAGTAGGTATTCATCAGTTTTTGAACAAAAATGTATATTTGGTTAAATATGCTTATTTGTGCGAAAATTTTGATTCAATATTCGTCAAAACGCAGAGGAATAACACATATTTTATAAAACAAATATACAGTTGAATCGTTACATAAGTATACGCAATCCATACCAAATATTTGTGGAGGAAATAGAACCAAAGAAAAGTGATCTAATAAACTGAAACGTATTGTTCATTTTAATTATTTTTAATTTGTCTCATACAAGTTATTTCAGAAGTAACAAAAGAAATAGAGAGAGTGCCTTATTTCAATCAATACGTTTATATGTAAAGTACACGTAGAATTATGTATACGAAAATGTAGGGACAAGAGCAGTCAATGTTTACATCTCGAATTTTCGTAAATATAAATCGCGAAAGAGCAAGTATATATATACATACGAAAATATAAACACGAAATTTTTTATGAATGAAACGTTTGTTCGCACTTTCGTAGATTCGTACACATGAAAATTTTGGTGGATAAGAAGTTATAGTTTATAAAGGAAAAAATGACGTATAATTATTATAAAATATATATATATACATACAGTGTGTGCTTTCCGCACTATATAATAAAAAATTCAACTTTGTTTTATCACGTGCGATTAATCAAAAAATTTCTCCACCTCGTCTTCAGAAAAGTTCTTTATCTACATAAAAGTATTTCACCGATAAGGGATAAAACCAAACGTTTTGAAAAATTGAAAAAATAAGTGGCTAAAGCAAAAAAAGGAGAGAGAGGAGATCGTACGACGTCGAGTCACCGCGACTAGGCATAGAGCGTCACGAAAATTTATTCTTAGATATTCCGGGAGCAGAAAATAAAGCGCGCTCGAATTCTGTGCCGGTGTACTCAGTAGAAACGCACGTGCTTGTCGGGCTAGTCGTGACTCGGCTATCTTGTCCCGTGTGCCAGAACGAGGGCTCCGCACGGCGTCAAAAACGCTAACTTTATTTTCAAGAGTTGACGCGGACAGAGGGGAATAATAAGCCGAGGGGAAGGGAGAAGAGAATGAGAGATAGGAGAGCGAGGGGAGGGGGGAGAAATATACATTGAAAAATAGACAGCGAGAGAGAAAGAGATGATTGCGGTGATAAAAGACTACGAAACCGTACGGGATGAATAAGTAGACGCGCGAGTGGTTGGAAAGAGAGGACCGAGGCCGAGAGAGAAAATAAATAAAACGTGAGAGGAAAATGCTCATCGAGCTCAACGAGGCTGTTTCAGTTTAGATTCCGTAACCCGACGAGACATTCGGACATTTTTTTCCTCTCCCCACTCTCGCACCTTCTCGGTTTCTCTCTTTCTTATTTTTTCATTCATGAGATCAATCGCGCCGGCC
The DNA here is from genome assembly GCA_030522545.1 of Cremastinae sp. A BG-2022a. NCBI lineage: Eukaryota > Metazoa > Arthropoda > Insecta > Hymenoptera > Ichneumonidae > Cremastinae sp. A BG-2022a. The sequence continues at coordinate 27,300 of JAPYYW010000192.1, read as the reverse complement.
GGTTCTTCGGACTCTCGTCGAACTTCGCGATAATTCGTCCAGTTTCGAAACATTTCTCACCGATGAGTGACACTTTTCGAAGCAATTGTCTTTATTGTCTTGGAGAATACTTCTCGTTCGCTTTTTTTTTTGTGATTCGAAAATGGCCACGAGCATTCCGGGAACTTCGAAACAAGTCGAGTGTGAGTGAATCCTTTTTTTATTCTTCGTTTATTTGTGGAAACAAATAGGATATCCAGACACGTTTGATGAGAAAAAAAGTAGTTGGGATATTAGTTATTCATGAAACGTGTCGAATGAATAGCCCTGACATTTCCCAGGAATATTGCGTCGACTTTGTACCTGATATCAATGTCTCTTGGGAGTAGACACACCTTTTTTTCTCTGCTCTTTTGTTCGACATAGTTTGAAAATCATTAACTTGTTTTTTTTTAATATAAATAAAAATAAATTATTAGATAAAAAAGAGTGAAACAAAAATATCGAGAGAAGTCTTCTCGATCGCATGCAAATTAAAACACAGGGGATATGAACGTGTACTTGGCTTTTATCGAGAAGTTGGGCCACGGTCATGATGCCACTATTTCTATTTCCGTAAATGCGTCTAGTATGAAAATTGCTCAAACAAAAACCACGTGGTCTTTGAATACACACGCTCGTCTACAAAATGTTGTGCAAAAAAATCCAGTATCTCTCTTTCTCTTTCTTATTTAAATTTTAAATTGGCCACGCACTCGGAAAATCGACGTAAATATTAATTAAACTGGATCTTGTTCGAGGTCCCTAGTCTCGCATATCTCGCTATTTCCTTCTCGTTGCATAAAACATTTCGTAAATAATTCGTGCTGAATTTTGCACCAGGCATTTCGCTTTTAGAAATAAACGAATTGAATTTTGCGATTATTGAAATAATGTGGACCATCATTAACGACCAATAAACCGACAATCTTTGACTAATTTGTCAAATAATTACTCCTCAAACGACACCGAAATTCGAAAGTGGTAAAAGTGCAGAAACATCGGACCACGCGTCCACAATTTATTTTTTTAAATATAATCCCCATAAGAAGAATAAATAAAATTAACTCATAAAATCAATAATCAATGTTTCGTACCAAAAGTCTAGCATGTTTATTTAAATGTCGTGTTAATGTTAACTATTTGCATCACAATTCAAAATTAATTTCTAAAATTGTAAAAATATAACAATATTGCCGTAATATTTATTTTGTCGAATTATTTATAGTATTTTTATTTTATTCTTTCGTTGATAATTTTCTTTTTTCTTTTCATTTATTCTGGGGGAACAAAAAAAACACAAACGAATGAACGAAAAAAAAAAACAAAAAACAAACGAAATTACGAAAAGCAGCGTACGCGTCCCAGGGCACGCCACCCAGCAGCCCCGCGGCCGCCTCCATATTCTCCAGGGTGGCAGGAGCCGCGACCGCGGCGAACAAGCAACCCCAGAGTCCCGGCAATCATTTAGGAATAGCGGCGGTTCTCCTCCAGGGGGCCCAAGGTAACGAGCGTGAGAGCCGTTCTCGCGACTTGTCGTCCGACTAAAAACAATCCCCTATCAAGCCAGTTGTCTCGCGAATTTCATCCAGTACTGCCATTTTTCTATTATTTTTTTCGTTCTATAGTTCTATTTTCATCATTTATCATTATTCCATATATTTTATTTTATTTATTTAATATTTATTTAACATTTTATTATTTCACTATATTTTTCTCAAATTAAAAATAAAAGTAAAAAAATTTTTATCAATTGGAGATAAAAATTATTTTGCTGTCTTTCAAAGAGAATAAAAAATGGATGATTATTATTGCCTTGCGTCTCGAGACAACTGCGGTTTGAAGGATAAAACGAAGCCCGACATTTTAACTTTTTGCGGATTCACGATGATAAAAGGCTGTACGCGACTGGTCCGTCGTGAAACGCGGTTTGATTTTTATTCGTTCTGCATCCAGTTAATTAACACGAACAAAAATTTGACTGGCGTGGGAACAAGATATATTAACATGAACGAGGATTTGACTGACGTGAGAACAAAATTAATTAACTTTGAGGTTTTTGTACATTCGTTGCTGAGTGTTTGAATTTTAGGTCTTCACTGATCGTGTGAAGAAGGAGATGCGATTATTATTATTTTTTTTTCTTCATTGAGGACACATTTATTTTTCTCGAAGAGTTTCGTTGATAAATTATTGACAAACGAGCGATATCGAGCAACTGAGATTTCGACATAAAAATAATTTATATGATAATATTAGTGAAATTTGAAGTGGACAATCTTAGGCTTTCTTTCTATCTTAGGACGCTCCGAGCGCCGATCTTCGACCAGGTATGCGTAGAAAAAGTCCCATGTGTTTGGTGTGATTTTTCCAGATCGAGCCAACAATCTTGAAACAACGATTGATTTTCACCAATTTTCAGCATGATTCTTATTTTTTCTTTCTTTTCTGTCTTTGTCACAATTAATTAAATACTAACTAAACAATTAACAAGCAAACTTCTCTAATATTCAAAACGAGGATGGGCGAAATAAAACATTAAGAAAAAATTCAAGTAGTCGAGAAATATTTTGAGTCGGATGTAGACTCCAGTCTGATCATTACCCGTATTTTCTACTTCAAAAGTGTAAAATTTATTTTCGAGAGATAAAAGATCCTCCAAGAGTTTTTCCCGAATCTTCGTGAAGGACGAATTTTTTTTTGCCTAAAAAATTCGTATATTTGCTCATTTCTCTTTCAGAATGCGAATGAATGTTCCTTGGATGCCAACCATCCCCACGCTTGTTTAATTTCCCACTTAGAATATGGTATAAAGTTTGATTGTAGTTAAATTTTCACGCAACTAACAGAAAAAAAAACATTATTTGAACTATATTTTCGAGCTGAATGCGAAAGCACAGAGCGATCTGTAAATAACACGAAATCTAGAATAACATCGTCAGTAAATAATTGCATCCACTCGCACTTAGGAACGATTTACATGTTTTTAAACTCGAAGCAAAATCAGAAGAAAACTGTATATGCACGTGGACACAAAAATTTCGAGGCACCAGTTGTGAAAATAAGTAAAAAAAAAGACAAAGATTACATTTTTTTAATATCAATGCAATCCATGAACAAGTACATAAAAAAAATACTGCGAGAATTCGAGATAGTAGATTTTACCATAAAGTGAAGACTATGCTAATTATTTTAGAACTAAATAAAGTTTTACAGAAATATAAATAAGTATATAATTACATATTTAGTTTTTCAATCGTCAGTATATTTGACACTATTTTGTTGTAAGATCTATTACACCGAAATTCTCTCAGTGAATAATGAACAAAAATTGAAACATAGAAATAACGATAGTTGTGAAAATGGTGTAAAAGAAGGTTTTTGGGGGAAATGGGGGTAAGTCATAAATGTGGGAATTGGGGTGGATATTTGAAGAGTGGAGGAACTGGCTGATCGAAAAATGTGTCTCTCGTTGGTTGATTGCATGCTTTAGTCGGGAGCGGAAGTGCTTCGAGCAGTGCCAGCAGCAACAGCCAGAACAGCCAATCGGGTGCATCGCCTTCTTCGGCCTCGACCGCCTACCTCAATGCCAATCCACGTCGACACAACTCCTCGGCCACTGGTCTGTACATGCGTTCCCCAATCAAGCGCTGAACAAAGAACAACCCCGATCGGTGTCCTGTTTCTCGTTTCGTTCTCTTTTTCTTCTTCTATTTCTCCTTCGCACTCGACGCTCCCAAGTTTTTTTCGGGATATTGTATGGCGTGTACTCTGTTTCACATATTTTTTCCACTTTAAATAAAAGTCTTTCGAAACGAAGAGGCAGGACAGGAACCTCCAAAAACGATCAATCTATTATCGATCTCCTTTGCTCTCGGGGTGAGCATTTCAAATGGATATGATCTCACGTTCTCTGATATTTACAATTATTAAGATCAATATTAACAATAAATATCTAAAAACATGAATTTCCATATATTTCATCGAATCATCAGCGTCTGTGTTTTTGAGAAATAATTTACGACAGAAGTTTTCTATAAAGATCATTGAACGTGCGATCGAGTATATATGTATAGAGAAATCGAAAAAAAATTGTAGTATATGCATATATACGTGTATACGAGCAAAAGAAAAGTGGTCCAGTTAATCTCGGAGGTGTCTGCAACGCGTGAAATGTCCTTGAGTTAACTATCGTACGTACCTTTTTTTTGAGAAACTTTGGCTTCTTTTTCCGTTCGTTTGGAAAAAAAAATTGAGACGTTCGTTGTTTTGCTTTTTGCACGTTTTTATTTCTGTTGATAAAACAAAGGAGAGAAACGCATGCCTGCGAAGCACACAATGTTCTAGAAAGAAGGGAAAGAAAAGAAGGAAACAAAAGAAAATTTGACGAGGTCGGATTACTCTCGTTTTTTTTTTACGCTGGCTATTTCACGTTTTAAAGATATGCAATTGTCCGGCGTGCATGATTTTTCTTTTTTCTATATTTTTTGATCTCACCTAGTCTGTCTTCCTCTCTTTTTCTCTTTCTCTTTCTCTCTTTGTCTCTCTACCTTTGGACGTGTCCAGAAATCGAGGTGGTACGACGTAAATTGGCGCTCGGCGCTGCTGTCGCACCTCCCGGTTATTCACAGCTGAACGAAGTCAGACTCAGCGATGCCCGCAACGACGACGACGACGACAACGACGGTAAGGACCACAGCGATCTCGTCGGCGATTCTGCGACCAGAATTGATCCCGCTCGGAACTCCTTCTACGACGGCGACAAGACGAAAGACGATGGCGACGCGTGCTCGAAATTTATGAGACACTGCAGTCTCTCTTGAATTTTCATCACGAACCAACCAAAAATCACAGAACGATTTTTCAAATTGCATCTCAATTTTCACTTTTTTCCCCCCTTGTTTCCGATCACTAGATTTTCAAACGAGACGTTTTTCTTCTCATTCCATGCTCGTTATTCCAAACGACATTATCGAAGTAAAGTAAATTTATCGAAATCAAAATTTTTTTTTATTGTAATATGCAAAAATAAGAGATGAATAAATTTTTAATTTCGAGCACTCCAAGCCAGAATCGAAAATATGAAAATAAAATCAATACATAGTTAACAAAGATATTAAAACTCTATTGCATATTATTAATTAAGAATAATAATAATAATGATAATAATTATATAACTATATTAACGGTGTTTTGAAGGCTCAGTTTATCGATATCTCTGTACTTGTTGCAATATATTTCTCGATATATTTTGAAAAAAAAATAATACGAGAGACGAAGAATGTTAAACTATTAGGGAAAAAAAGTTATTTCGATCGTAGGAGGGATACTTGGATGGAATAAATTAACATTAATTTAATTTTAATCAAAAAATTTACGAACGATGTGTCAAAGATGGAAAATCGAAAAATAGAAATGTTTGAGTAAAACCATGAGAAAAGAGTGTGTTTTGCTTTCACGCACGGAGAATGAAAAAAAAATCACGAGCGTTCCCCTTAGTGGCTTTTTTCGTAAGTTACACGAGCTGCGATCGAATCTCGCAAGGACGCGAGTCGAATCAAACTTCCGGTTTTTTTTCTTGTGCTTTGCAGCATAAAAAAACGATTTCCATGGAAAAATCGTGAGTGGTAGAAGGAGCTTACACGAGACAGGACGAGCAAAAAATCTGCTCGGTCCAACAAAGAAGAAGAGGATGAGGATTTCTCATTTTCGATGCAGTGGAAACATTTTTTTTGTCCACGACAAAGACGAATATACACGAAAAATGATTCTATTTCGATTCTTCGCCCACCCGCTCCAGTCGTCCGGCCGAAAAACAGACGGACGAGAAGAGAGGGTGGAAAATCGTTGTTGAAGATCAAAAACAGAAAGAGAGAACGAGAATGAGAGAGAAAGAGATAAACAAATATAAATACGTAAATAAAAAAGGAGGCTACCACAATCAATCGTTTATTTGTCGATGCACAAAAAATTTTATCGCTTGCGAACAAATCTAGGAGTCTCAGAAAAATATAAAGATCGAAATAAAAAAAAACAAACATAATCCTCTGCGTGATATCACAGTTGGAAAATTATTTTTGAACAATGTAAAAAATGTCACTGGAAAAACAGAAACTTATCTTTTAAAAACTTTGTTAAAAAAGGTCTCAGACTCGTTGATTCGAACGCTTGGAGCGATTTAGCGAATAACTGCGAAAAAGAAAATGTTTAGAAAAAATACTTTTGACATGCAATATTTAACGATATTATTCGTGTTTAAAGTGCCTTTTTTAATGAGGAAGGTATATGCTTGTAGAAATAAGAATCATGTGCCCTGTCAAGACCTGCAGTCAGCTATCGACGAACTCGCAGTGCTCAGGTAAAGCCGTGTAAATTTTGAACAAAGTTACGTAAAGAAAACAAAAAAAAATTGAAATACAATTTTTTGATGTTATATCAAGCACACACAGACACGTACATGTACACGAAAATCTCACCAATAGAAATTTCACTTATAGAGAAACCACGAAAGTAGATGAAATTAAAAGATAACGAAAAAAAAACAAATATATGATACGAAAAAAATGATTTTTCGGTGTTATTTTTGAATGGTCCACCAGGTGGATTTTAATTTTTTTTGTACCACTAGTAGAGTAGACAATGCTTTTTCAAGGGAGAGGCAAAAGAGACTCGGGAATTCGCGTTTCCTTGATTTTTCGTATAAAAGCAACGTTCTATCAGCGATAATTTGTTCATTATGAAAATATTTTAACACATAATTAAGTTCCTTTATAACGAATCACTACACCGTGATGCAGCGAAAGGACATTTTTTATTTATCGAAATATCGATCGAGACACAACGATGCATCCTTGTCTGGTTCGTTTCGTTTTCCAAAGAAATTTCTCCAAAATTGTTTTTTCACTCGTACAACTTCTTCCGTACGACATATTTTTCAACTTAAAAAAATTGTTATTTCGATAAGAATCTGAAACTTTAAAAACTTCACGACAGTTTTTTTTAAATGTAGAATTTAGAAAATTGGTTTACGGAACGATCCGAGGACGAGTCAATTTCTTGTGAGTGTGTTCGATGAGATCGATCATCGAAAATGAACTCTGTATCGGTTTCACGCAAGAGAACGGAGGACACGTAAATTAGAAATCCCTTGTACGACGTTCCCGAGAATGTCAATTCCGCACAGCTTCGTTGCGGCCACGTAATATAATCTGATTTAATTGAAACGAGGTCTCTCAACGTGCGCCATTGCGTGACAACTCAATCTAAATTTAGCCCCAATCCCCTATTCATCCACGGATTTTGAAATCACAATAAAAATGTTAAAGCCATTATATTCAGATTTAAATTCTAGTCACGGGCGTGTTGAATAATTTTCGTCCGTCTCACCTCGAAATTTCTCGAATATACATACAATATTCTTCATAACATTTTTTAAATTCGTTGAGACGAACTTTGAGATTGCTTTGGGGAAAAATCTCGATTTTATTGAAAGTCACAGATCGATTTGTCACTAAATGTTTTCTGCACGTGACAAGGGAATGTAGAATTAATTATCGAGCATCGAATACTTCGAAGACGACGGTCCAGGAACAGCTTCCACGAAATTCCACGTAGTTACACGACTAGAAGTAAAAAAAAAATATTGCCACTTGTTTCAATCCTTAGTACGTCACGTTGTGCGCAAAGAGGAAAAAAGAGAACCCATTTAAAATATCACTCCGTACCTACGACATCTCTACAATCACTCTCTCACTCTCTGTACTTTTTTTCCACAATTTTCTTTTCGTTCTCTCTGTTTTGTTCTTGTCTTATCTTTCGTCGATTTTTTTCCTCACCTCGTGTTCGAACGAACCAGCAACGAGAATTTCTTTTTTCGTTGTTGTTTTAGAATACATTTTTTTTTAAATAAAATAAAAAAAGAAACATTTTAATTTCAATATTTTGAAAGATATCCTCAACGGTGGAACTCGCACGATCTTTTTTTCCATCTTTATTTCCATTTTTCAAGCTGTCATTATCATTTTCTTCCTTTCTTTTGATTTTCGAGATTATAACGTAAATATGATCCTGGGGAGAGGATTCCGACAGACTCGAAGATCTTCCGTGTTGCCTTCAACTTTCGAAGAAGTAATCTTCAAGCTTCGAAGCGAAGGAAAAGCCAGAGGAAAGCTGTCGATATTTTTTCGAGTTTTCTTATTCTTTTTTTGAATGAAAAAATTGATGAGAACTTTTCCGTTTCATCGTTGCTCTCTACGAAGGAAAAAAAAATAGTAATTTTTTTTCAACAAACTACAATCGATCGCCGATTTACCCATCGTGACAATATAAAAAAAATAATTAATAAAAAAAGTAATCGAAACAAAAAAAGATGCATGAAATTTTCGATCGTCGATTTTTCTTTCCTTTTTTTTCTCGATCCAGTCATTTCTTCGAATTTCTTCGAATTAAAAGTAAAACTTTAACTAATGTTCTAAATCTCGAGCAATTAAAATAGAAAGAAGCGATCGACGAACTTTTTCACTCGTACAACTGAATTTCTCATATTTTATCTTTTGTTTTGTGATCGTTTTTGAGGAAAATAATATTGCAAAAGGTTGCAGTAGGAAATGTTTATTCTGTAAATTGGTTTTATGAGAAAAGTTGGAAGAGTTGGAAAATGATATGAAATGAAAAGAAATTTAATGATATACAATAAGTGCATGTGACTGTTTTGCTGTGATATGTACCGGAAAGAGCCTGAGAAAGACACGGTTGGGCGATGGTTATTCAAGAACTCTCATTATTGACTCACTCATGTATTGACGATTCCAGCACGCCGTCAGGAAATCATCAAGATGACCGAGCAGCTTATCGAGAGCATCAACACCGGAGACTTCGAGGGTTACACGTAAGTTTCCATTAAAAAATCATTGCTGAATAAACATTGTATCTCCCTCGATAAATAATTTTCGAGAACCCTTCAGAGCTTCGAGATGATTTAACTTTTTTGTTAGAATTCATTTTTTTCGGTTCTCACGGGAGACTTTTTTTTCAGGAAAATCTGCGATCCTCATCTGACCGCGTTCGAGCCCGAGGCTCTAGGTAATTTAGTCGAGGGAATGGACTTTCACAAATTTTACTTTGATAATGGTAATTATGTCTAGTTTGCTCTCACTATTTATTCACTGGCCAAATTTCACACACGAATGACAAGCATTTGCAGCTTTAATTAGAATTTTTCATGTATCTTTTCAAACTCGTTCCACATAATTCTAATTCGACCGAAAACTTTTTACAGAATCTATTTATTTTTTTATGCGAATGCCCAGAACACAATTTTCTGTACTCATCGAATACTGAAGAGTCCATCTGCATGTCATTGCTTTCGAAATATATTTAAGCTGTTTTTAAAGTATATTTTTTAATAACTCAATCACTGGTTGTTTCTCGAAGAGAACTTTCTCAAGAATTTTTTATCTGGCTGCTCTGTTCGTATTAATAGAAAGAGCTTTTATCTTGCAACTTTTGGATTTATGCATATGAATGAATTTTCACGAGCTTTTCAGCAATACAAGTGTTATTTATAATGAATCAGAAGTTTTATGAATATTTGTACATCTAATTTTTTCACTTTTCAAATGATAATTATAGTTAACAATAATTGAGTGTATACAATTTCTACAATGGTATATTCTACTTCTGTCATGAGAATGCACGTAACGTCTTTTTTCGTCTGATACTCTAAAGCAGTCCTTGGGAAAAACTCGAGCTACAAAGCCGTCAATACGACAATCCTCAATCCTCACGTTCATCTTCTTGGCGAGGACGCCGCGTGCATCGCGTACGTCAGGCTCACTCAATACGTTGACAAGTGAGTCTCCAAGATATTCTATTAATAAAAATATCACTCCACGAATTACGAAAAAAAAAATGTGAATTGTGTACACGTTTTTTTCCACCACTTAATGAAAAAGTAACTCAAAATTTTATGCAGAAGGAATAATTGAAATAAAAATTGTACGATCTATTTTAAAGATTCGTCATGCTAAAAATATAGATACTAAAATAATGTAAATTTATAATATTTTTATCTTTTTCTTGTAAAATAACTTGTCGACTATTTTTTCTTCTTTTTTTTCGGAAAATCCCGCGCAGACAAGGAGTGGCGCATACTCAACAGAGCGAGGAAAGTCGAGTCTGGCACAAGAGGGATAACAAGTGGCAGAACGTACATTTTCACCGGAGCGCGGTGACAGGACCCTCGCCGTTTTCCTTCAATAGCAAATAAATCGTGATCCCGAGTTGAGGGGAAATCAAGAAAAAAAAAAGAATGAGAGAGAAAGAGTAAGCGAGCCAGATAGAAAGAGAGAGAGAGAGAGAGAGAGAGATGAATCTAGGAAGAGAGAATAGGGAAAAAAGAGCGAAATAAGAACGACGGACGAGAAAATTCGTCGAATCCAAAAAAAAGAGCATCGAAAAGCGAAAGAAGAGAAACGCTCCTCAGTTGTTCCACGCGATCAAAAGTACTCGCACGATTAACTCGCGGTTTCGTAATTAAAAAAATTTAAGCATAATTGTATTTAAACAGAAAGGGTGAATACACACACACGTACATGAAAAAGAAAACATGGGACAAAGAGAAGGAAACGAAGAGGGACGAGCCGATAAGCCCGATAGTGAAAAACAAAAAAACAGGAATAAATAAATGGATCGTGAAAAGAAGCATGGCGTGAATGAAAAAATCTGGTCAACGAGTAGCTGGACCGAGAACAAGAAAAGATTCCGCTAGAAGTTTTCGCAAAGGAATCTCGTACTTAAAAAAATAGCTGGAAAAGAAAGTGCGATAAGAGGGGAAATAACGATAATAAAGAGTTAATAAAAGAAACGAGAGGGAGAGATTATTTATGGAAATCGTCGTTGACAGGATCGGGAGATGTTTTTCTTTCCTCTTTTTCGGGAGTGTGCAAAGCGAGAAGAGCCGAGAGGAAACGAAAATGAAAAAAAAAGAAGTGTTCTCGAGCCGAGATATACGAGCTGACAGATCCGCTATTATAAATATATATATAGAAATACACGTCAAATATTTCTTCTTCTTCCTCTTCTTCTTCCTCTTCTTCTTCTTCTTCTTCTTCTTCTTCTTCTTCTTCTTCTTCTTCTTCACAAAATGGTATTAAAAATGAGAGTGAGAAGAAATAAAAAGAGAATCTCACAAAGAGAGAACTGTTATCTCGGGTAAGAAAGCTGATCGGCCACGTTCTCGTCAATGTTTGGACAAGAAAAGTTTGAGTATTGAAAAAATGGAGAAAATTGCACCGATAAAAAAATGAACCCAAAGGGAATGATAGATTGATAAAAATCGAACAATTCTGCGAATTGTTAAATCAAAGGAAAAGTGTAATAATTCTTTAAAGTCGTGAGAAAAGATTTAAAAAATGAAAGTGAATCCTGATGTTAACTAACAATTGCTTACAAGTTTATTATTATTATTATTATTATTATTATCATTATTATTATTACATTGTATTATTATGTTATGTTTTATTTTGTTGTATTGTATTATGATTTATTATGTTATACTGTATTAAATTACATTATTAGTTAGAATAACGAATTTTGGTCTAAGTGAAGAATTTAGTAAATTTTTAGCCGTATCGAGGCTAAAATATTGACCAAAGTGTGCCATTTTTTGCTCGCTGACTTCTCAATAGGTTTCCCTGCTTCGCGAGAAGTGAGAGAAAACGAGAATCTTAAAATATCGAAAAAAATATGATGAAATGATGCGAATACGAGGAGAGAAAATAAGGGAAACATGAGAGGGGTAAAAAGGGATCAATAGAGTAGCAAGAAATGCGTCAGAAAAAAAGCCAGTAGGAGAGATCGTAGACGAAGTGGCAAAAAAATAGCGAAATGAGTATATAAGAAGGAAGGAAACGAGACTCGAAAACGAAAAAAAACGATCCTGGTGTTTTAAAAACCAAAAAAAATCTCAATCGTCGCAAAAGAAATGTCTCAAGTAAAACAATTTTCCCTCGGGATTCATTCAAGCCCTACGAAACTAGAGAGACTTGTTGACCAAAAAAAAACAACTGAAAATATTATTAATGAATTGTCTTACTTCTCGAAAGTCCCGTTTAACACTTTAATTTGTTTATTTTTCACTTTGTGACAAGGTAAAAGATTGCTCAGTATTTTTTGTCTTTGGTTACCCATTAGGGGCTTGATACTTTTGAAACTCGGTTACAAATTGTACACAATTGTAGACATTTTTATACACGAGAACGAAAGAAGAGAGAGGGAAATGAGAGAGAAGAGAAAAAATTCACAGATTCCAATGAGCCGTTCGCGACTCGTGGCCAAAGTTTCTCCAAGTGTTAAAGAGACGTTTTTACTCAAAAGAAGAAATAAATAATTAAATAGTAACAAATATATAAACTCACTCACGAAAGTCCAGTGAGTGCACAAAACGTGTGAGTGCACAGAAAAATGATGAAAATAAAATAAAAAGAAGAAGAGAGCTTTTTTAATATCGGATCGAGCTTTCGAAAAATTGTGACTCGATTTACAGCCTTGGACTGATTATTGTAAAATTCGCGAAAGACACTCATTATCGATCTTCACTGAGAGATACAAAAAAAACATGATACGGAAATTTTTGTCACTTACCTATTGTTTCATCGAGGAACGGAAGAGCCAAATATTTCTTGCCGAGAAGTCCTTAAATCTCAGATCTTCTCTCAACTCTTCGTGATTAAAAAAAATAATCAATTCTCTTTGATGTCCTATACTGTTTCACTAAAAAACAAATTAAATGAAAACGCGATTCCCCAACGTTAAAAGTAAGTTTTTAATTGTGCAATCATTAATTCATTCATTTTTTAATAAATCTTTATGTATTATTAAACACTGTTACTGGGTTGAAAAGTATCAAATCACACAGTATTTTTTACATCACTTTTTCATTGTAACATTTTGTTTAAAAATGTTTTGTTTAAAAACATTTTGGGGATCGAGTTTTTTTTTATTAATTCTTGAAATGAGAACACAAAAACGATCATAAACGAAGGTAGAAGAATAATCAATCCTGAAGAACAGGGTCTTGACGAATGTTCGTCTCATGCGTTATTGCTACTGTTATAATAACTCCAAAAAAATTTTAGATACAATTTCCTGCAAAAATAATTAATCATGGTACTTAAAATGACTACGGTTCATGAGTGCGAAAATTTGCGAAACGGCGGCGTCGTAAAAAATCGAATGTCAAGCAACGACAAAAAAACAGAACCTAAAAAAGATATTTAGAAACGAAAAGAAGATTGAACGAAAATAATAACTTTTCGCTTTTCGTTTATTTCTCATTAGTATAAAATTTTCTAAAATTCCCACTTATTGCCTGCTTGAAGAAAAACATTTTCATATGTTCAGCCAGAATTGAGTGTGTAGTATTTTTTCAATTATTGCTAAACTGTAACAAAAGAGATTTTTATTCACTTCTCCACGATTGTTTAACAATATGGTTGATAAAATAAGGCAAGTTGTTGAAAGAGGAGATTTTCTAACAAATCTCAGATCTGCGATCTACGTTGCCTCTCTTTGCATAATTAATTTCACGCAAAAGAGATGTTTTGTGCTTGACGAAAAAAAAACGAACGGAAAGAAGGTTGGCAAAGAAACGAAAAGCGAAAACCGAGAGTTAAAACAAGCAGAACAATGAAGGAGAATAAAGTGAGTGAGGAAACCTCAAGAGAAATAATAACGAGAAATATTCCACACTTCTCTCGGTAACTTTGAGTCGAAACTATAACGATTAACAGCGAGAGAAGGAAAACAGTTAACATTTTTATCGAATTTATCTTCGTTATTGCGACGAATCTTTCTACACGTTCGTACATCCTCCGAAAAAAACCTAACGTAAGAGAATAAATAAAATAAAACTAATGTAAATGAGGGAAAAAATTGAATAGTGGTCACGAGTCTCAATCTGAAAGAAAAAAATCGAAAAAAAACGATAAAACCATGCAAGAAAAAAAGGAAAAAAAAATTTAAAGGAACACTTTTGCCATCGTATTATACATATAAAAACTTATACATAAAAAAAGAAAGCAGAAACGAGGACAAGAAACAAAAACACATATAAATAAATATAAATATTATAAATATAAATATATATATAAATTATAATAATAAATTAAGATATGGTTTATTATATTGCGAATATACTATATGATATGAAGAAGTTAATGAGAGATAAGCCGACAAAAGAGGAGAGAGCGTGCTACGCAAAAAAGAAGCTAATAAAAAATTCGAAGTAACGAGAGTAGAAGAAAAGTGGGAAAGAAAGAAAGAAAAATACAAAATAGTTATTTCTACTATACTCTAATAATTCATCGCTTCTACGTGTGTTTGTTGTATAAATAATAATTATTATTGATTTCCTACTATCATTATCTGTAATAGTACGCGTTAATCGATTACCAAATAATTCTAATTAACGATTTAACGAGAAAAAGAGAAAAAGGATGAAAGTGAGAAAAAAAGAGAAAAAATTAACAGAAGTACGAAAATCGATAAAATTCATGCATAAATACAAAGTATTTTTATCATTTTTTCGCATTTCTTCGTCCATTCTTTTGTTTTCATTCGTTTCAATTTGAATTTTCGTTTTTTCATCCTCGCTGTGCATTGTTCACGAATTAACGCGATTGTCGCACGAATTATGACTTGTCTGTTAGAATTTTAATGAGATAAAAATGAGGAAGAGAAGAAAACGAGAGAAAGGTTTGACGTTTAATAAAAAAAACTTAATCGATATGTCGCGAGAGCGAGAGAGAGAGCGAATGAGAGTGCGATAGAGCGTGAGAAAGAGTTGAGAGCGAATTTTTCATGGATTTTTCTCACCATTGGTCCCCCTCGAAAGTGATTATTACCAACTACTTACCTGTTATGCGTTTTCTCTATGAGATGTAGAATTATTATCGAATTGTAAAAAAAAACGAGAAAGAGAAGAAGGAAGCGAAGTAAACGAAGAGAGCGAGAGAATGTGAGAGAATGAGAGAACAAGAGAACAAGATAAAAAAAATCAAGAAGGAAAGAGAAGGGAGGAAAAAATTATGTTATTATAGTCGTTTCATATTGTACAAGTTTTTAAACATTGAAGTGGTTAAATCTTGCTTAAAACAAAGTGATAAGACGTGTCGAGATCTCGTCGAAAGTCGCTCGCTCTCATTCCTAAAATCTCGTATTTAAATCTAGTCTCAAGTGTTCCAGAGAGAAAAGAAAAAAACAAAGAGATACACATACACGCGTACACGAATACATACACGAACACGAAAATTTTCTCATTCGAATTTATTCATTGTCCTATGACTATATATAAATATTATACAAATAAATATATATATCTATTTAAAAAAAGCGACAAAATAATAATTATTACTGTAATAATAAAGATAATATAAAACTCTATCTTCTCGAGCCACTTTCAGCGAGATCTCTCTTCTTTCCATCGAGATTTCGAATCCTGTGGACGGAAAGGCGAAGAGAGAATTCGAAATTGCCGAAAACTCGAGAACGAATTGAGATTCCAAGAGGATTTTTTTTAACGTAATAGCACCCCGATACGAGTCCCGAGAAACGTAAAATATAAAAAAAAATAAAATAATAAAGAACATTGATTTTCGACCACTCTTATTTTTTCGTGCGAAAATAAAAATCTACTGAGAAACTTTTGCATTCTTCATAGTCAAAAAAAGAGAATAAAATTATAACGATCCAAATGAAAAAAGTTCCCAAAAAATGCTCGTACCGTATATGATCCCTATTAGACTCAAAGTGAAAAAGGAAATAAGGGAAAAGTACTTGAGGTATGATTGATAGAGACGGAAAAAAGAGAAAAAAAAATCATCGTTTGGCCTAAAATTTACCATTCACGGTTTGTGTATTTCGTATTCTGTGTAATAAAATGAAAAAAAAAATCAATATCGAAGGGTAAGAAGCGAATAAGTAGGGAGAGAGATAAATAGGAAAAAGTTGCTTCTGTGCTCTCGGTGATCGAATAATAATTAAAGTTAAAATAGAGAGAAGGATAAATTAGTTAAGAGGAACAATTGACCTTCGCAATTAAGATCTCGAACGGAGAGGAAGCAGAAAAAAAAACGTCGGAACCACAAGGAAGTGTATTCTCTGCTGGTAGAAAAAAAAATAATGATAACACAGAATAATTCTGATCAAGGTGGGAGGTCGTAAATTAAAAGAATTGGCTGAAAAGAAGTGAAGAAAAAAAAAACGAAACATGACAGAAAAGTGAAAAAATGTACCTGGCAGGTAAACTCTCTGTATCCGGAGATACTGTAATTACCAATATTATTTAACAATTCTTAAAGCTTTCATCGAACTACACGCAGAGACAAAATTGGTTACCGGACCGGAAGTGACGACTGTAAATGCAAAAACGAGAAAAAAAATTCTAGTCGTAACACATTAAAGATAATTGAGCTGCGAAGTGAGAGCAAAAAAAATACAATTAAGTGAGAGTTCTTTTTCGTTTTTGCGCCTCGTCTTTGAAAAATCTCACACTCCATGACTCTCGTTAATGTCCGTTTTCTTAAAATTCAGATAAATCGTGTTACAAGAGAAAAATATGTAGGAAAAAAATTGCCGCGAGTGAGTGAGCGAACGCGAGAGTGAATAAATTTGCAATTTTAGCCTTTTTTAAATTATAAGATCCGTAAACACTCTACCAACCACGGCTGTTTCTTTCTTACAGATAGAGTAAAAACGAAAAAAGCGTACACAAAGTACCGACTAAAAAAAAAATATATATATATATACATAGACTATCTCGAAAAAATATTACGATACTAAGGAACACACTCAGAAAAACGCGAAAAATTTTGAAATGAGAAAATTAGTGGAAATACGAGAAAGAGAAAAGAAGAGAAGTTGAGACTCGTTTGGGACGAAATAAATAGAAATCCGAGTGAAAAGTACGCAAGGGAGAATCGAAAAAAAAGGAAAAGAGAGAACGGCCGTACTCGGCTCTGCCCGTGGACGACGAAAATGCCAACCATAATTATAATAACTAACAGAAAGAGAAAAAGAAAGCAAGAAAAAAAAACGAGAAACTCTCATCGGTATTTAATATAATGCTATATTTATTACCATTATTATTGTTATACTGTTATTATTCTTATTTTTATTATTCATTACTATATTGGTATTATTCTTACGGATATGATAAATTTACGATAAACAAAGTAACAATTGATTACGATTTTGTCCTAATGTTCAGAAAAATAAATATGAATCTCCGTATAAAAAAACTGTGGGTTTCTCTAGATTAATGTCTTGAAACAAATGTTGGGGTATTCCACGAAAAAGAAAGGGTGAAAATTGAATAGAAATAAATTTCACTATACTCCCATATTTTGTCTTTTTCAAACTTTTATTATAAACAAAAAACGGTCTACAATTTCGCGTGTACATAATTTTAATAATAGGCGTAATCTTAGCCCTATACATCAATTTAAAGGACACTATCGTACTGATAGAATAATAGTGGCAGATGATTTATTGATTTTTTTTTCACTGAGATTTCGCAGTAATTTTTATTTTGTGTATCGTGATTTATCTCAAACATAATTTTAACTTTTTCACTAGTCTATTGCATTTTTATGCTACCGAAATGTTTATTAGTAGTATGATCAGTTATTTGATAAATTTGAATTTTTTATCTTACACTTTTATGGAAGAAAAGACAACTAAATTAATTTTCAGAATATTGCCTTGGAGGCTAAAATTTCTTATCACCATTTATCTATTCTTAATCATCAATTTCAGTTTTTTCCTCAACGTTGCTTTTAAGGCACGCCTTTTATTACGTATTCGTACTTTTTCCGGGCGAAAGTAGAAACACAAGAATTCAGGAAAATATATTTTCCTTTTAATCACTGATGATCTTCAAAATTTGTTTATATTGTATTGATTTTTCCAACTGAATTTTTGTAAACATCTCCACGTTTGAAGTAACAAAAAATGCATAAATTACTCAAAAACTATTCTTCGGGCAATACTATAATCAATGCCTTTATAAAAAAAGAATTTCAAGAGTCCGATACAAGATTTATTTTAAATAAATGAAGATTTTTTTCTATTCTAAAACTTGGCTGTCTTCTGATTTTCTGACAGAAGAAAGAAACTTAAGTAAACTTTAAATAAATGTTCAAAAATCAAAAATCGTAATAAATTCTTTTACCTAGCAAACCAATAGTTTTCTAAAAAAAAAATGAATATTATCAATCACAACTTTTACGAAACTCGAAATTTTATCTTTAAACGTTTGTTCTCGAACGAGAGTAAGAGAATTATCGTCTTCTGAGCTATACGGCGTTACGATAAACACTGTAATTTTAAAAAATGAATCGATGAAATTAGGCCGGGTAAAAAGACGTTTCTAGCCTCCTCGTAAATCATCGGCTTCGTCGCCGCTTCTCCTTCTGTTTCGACCACGTCCTACGAACAAGTTCAAAGAAGAAAAAATACCAAAGTAAAAAAAAACCGCTTACAATTTTACTTAAAAACATAAAAATGAAATTTGAGCACAACTCACTTTTCCCAGTGCAAGGATAAAATTATCTTCAATTTGTTCTTAAAAAAATATGTTCAGAATACCTTTTTTTCGTGCAAATATCAAATTATTATTATTTTTCTATTTTTGGTCAAGATTTCTTTTTTGCAAGATCTTTTTTCAGTGCTCAGGGTCTGTTTCTACTTAGAGCATCTGTGTACTTGCCTTTGCAAACGTGAAACCCTTAAGGTTGCATTCTGCATACCTGCCATTATTTTTCAGTGTGGTTAAAACGCATGTTAGCACAAAACCGAGTAATGCATTCAATGTCTAATTCGTTTTTAAAATACCCGAGGTGCTTGCTGATTGAAAACGACCCAATAATATTCTGAATAAGTTCGTTCCTTAAAATTTTCAGTTTATCATTTTTATTAGGCTCAATACTCCTCACAAATATAGCTTAATCATTCTCCCAGTACTTAACTATTGATTTTGAATGGTCTTATATAAATTTAACACTCGATCATTTGAATAATTTCGTTTATTGGATCGTTTTTTATCCTCAATCCAGGGGTAGACGAGAAATAAAAATTCGTCCAGGAAAAAGAAGCAAAATATCCAAGCTTTTATCACAAATGAAACGAAAAAAAATGTACAGGCACCAAATTCTTTTCTACATTTTCATAGGTTTTTAATCGCTTCGGGGATTAGTTGTTATATGTTTGCAGGATCGAAGTAACAATGTATTTCAATGAATTAAATTTACAGTGTGCGCTGGCTCAGTTTTCAATTATTCGACATTTCAATTGCCTATTACAATTACAACTCATTTCTTTTTTAGATATGTCTTTTTCTACTTCAAAGATTAAAAAACAACGTATCCGACACAAGCTTTTTAACAAAAGATAAATTCCATACCGACTCTTCAGAAATTTCTTCTTGTCGAAACAGTTCAGGATATGGAGTATTAACAATATTAAATAAACGAGAAGAGTACCGACGATTAGAAATTAATCTAGCGTTTTGACAATGTACAATTTGATTAAGATGAATTTCGGCTCGTCTCGTTTTCGACGTAAGTGTCGTTAATTTTCACGTTGAAAATCTATCATACAGACTGTACAAAAAAAGAAATTAATCCGTTTGTAAAGTATTTGCAAAAACAATGTAAAGCTCGATGACAGTGAAAAACGAAGGAGAAAAAGTTGAGGGAAAAACAAACGAGAAGAGAAAATGCAATTATTTTGTTAGGGGTAAGTAAAGCAAGTTGTCGATTTTTCGCTATTATTTTTCCCGTTTTTTTTCACGCATGTGAACTCTACGCAATGAATTTTTAACTGTTATACATCGAAAAACAATCAGAACAGATTCGAAAAAGCGCACGTAAGATGGAACAAATATTATTTCCGCGTTTTGCTTTTATTCTTTGTATCGTCTCTGAAGATAATCACTAGCTATCGCTACCTCTGCGTATCTGGTTGAGGCAAGCCAACATCCTTATCATGAACACTGCTGGCACGGTTATCGTGTCTTTGGTCTCTTCGAGCATGACGGCGTTACGCTTTTGTAGCTGTAAATATAAGCGAAAAGTACAATTAAATAAATTTCTTTGAACGAAAAGACAAAAAATGGGCATCGGAGGAAGTGCTTACGTCTTCAGCAAAGTTTACGTCGAAGGAAGGTTCCTCGCTGATGGGTGCCCAGAGTTTGACGTCGTAATCAATACCGGAAGTAGCAAGGATCGGGAGATACGGATGGGGCTGTAGACAATTTACGACGTGCTGGTCAGCCTCGAGGAGCATGCAGAGCTTCGCGGTGTCTCTCTCCCAAACGAACACGTGGCCGCAGTCGCTGCCGGACATGACGTAATTGTCGCCCCAAAAATTCGCTTCCTTGATCATGGTCCTAAAGAAACTAGAGTGAAACGAGGGAAGGGCAAGCGATCAGATTTATTGGATGGGCTGATGCTAATTGGCCCAGTCCGCTCGGAGGCTTTTTTGGCACATTTTTTTTCATTTTACTCTTCTCTGTTCTCTCGCTTTTGTTTATTCGAAATCGTTGAGTTCATGAACTGTTGTCGTTGTTGACCAGCTTACCGAGATAGAAAAAAAACTAGGGCGAGAGGAAACTAATTCGCAGTGAAAAAAGGCCAGAAAGTTCATTTCTGGCTGAAGATTAAAATAAAAATTCTACCAATCCTGGAGTTAAGGATTAATCGAATTTTCTTCCAATCTGGGGGATCCTCGATTTTTATTCGTTCTCTTTTACCAGGGATCAAATTGTACCTCGCGTTTCGATGGCCCATGTACTTCTGCTTTACGTAGAACTCTGTCATGCAACTCTCATCGAAAGCTTCCGATGGCGACTGGCCCTGTGTTTCGGATTTCTCCGTCTCTGTCTCGACAGGGTTCGCCATTCTGTTCCCAAAAAAAGGCAAAATTAACTTAAATAAATAAAGACTTGTTTCGATATAATAATTTCAATATTACCTTCTGCTGCTTCCTGTAGATTCAGCATCTTCGTCGTCGCTATCGTTGTAAACGTCTTCATCGGTTCCTTTAAAAAAATATGTATAAGTATTGAAAAATGTCAAACTTTTTGAAGAACAAAAAATACGAAAATTTATCCTACTTTCATGGAGCTCGTACTCCGTTTGCCTGTTGCTCGGCCCTGGACCAGTGAGGACATTGCTACCTGAACTTTGACTTCCTGATGGTCCTGAAAATAAGTGAAAATAAGTTGATTAATGAAACACGAAGGAAATAATTTAGCGGGATAAACAAAGGATGCAAATGAGATTAACCTGGATGATAACTGTCGCGTATAACCTCGTTAGCAACGCCGATAGAAATGGTAGCGCCAGTGGAACTTTTGTCCGAGTAAGTGAGACTGACAGCCGGCTCGCTGCCGTGTCTCTCGAGAAAGCCGTCTCTCATAGTAGTCAATCGATCCTGAAGATTTTCCATAATGTTTCCATCCCGGGGATTCTCGGGACGGTTCTGGGTCGGGAGGGGCTCGCCTCTGTTCCGATCCCTGGTTTCCTCGTCTCTGGAAATGCTGAGGGAGGTGAAGGACTGAATGGAAGCCTTGGAAGCTTCGGCTTGCTGACTAGATTCTTGACTCTCGGTAGGAACATGGCCCGTCTCGTTTCTCCTGTCCTCGTGCTCGGACTCGGAGCAGTCGTCGGGACGGGACTCGTCGCTGTCGCGGAATATCTCGTCGCTCTCCTGGGTGACGTCCGCCTCGTTCTCCGTGGACTCGTCGACGGCGAAAGCGTTGGAGGACTCGTCGCTCGGGTTGCTCGGGATCGCCTCGTCCGAATCTCGCGTCTCGAGGCTGCTCGACTCGATTTCCATAGCCTGGTGACCCGAAACGCCGCTGCCGCCGCCGGCCCCTCCCTCCTCATCCTCTTCGTCCTCCTCGTCGTTATTCGATGATTCTGCAATTTCGACATTTTCCTCTTCCATTGCTGCATGTCGTTCCTCACCCTGCTGATCGATTATCCAACTCTCCAGATTATCCTCACCACCGCCATTGAGTGCAGCGCGCGTCGCCGGATCGTTCAGCATCCGACTTAGCACGTCCGTCATTCTTTGCATCAGCGACGTCTGGAGTACCGGCCTCGCTTGGGCTATCTCCGTCCCGGTCCTGCGTCCACCCTCGCGCTCCGGACGCGCATCCGGTCCCGTGTCCGACCAATCCCCTCTCAGCCTCAAACGCCTTACCGGCTGCGGAGAACGAAGCTGGTGCTTCTTGCTCTTGTTCTTCCCCATCGCCGAGTCCTTCTTCATCTGCACCCCGCTTTGATCCTGTCCAACCGACGCCCAACTATTTTTATTTATTTCTACTTACTCGGAGAGAATTTTACACGATTCGTCATTACGCTCTTGTTACGTGGTAACAGATCGAAGATTTTGATGATTTTTCGTACAAAACGTAGGAATTGTATCATTTTATCTTGCCAAGCGAAAACGAATAGAATTTTGCTACTCAAAATTTTACCCACAGTAATATTTATTAATTGCTAGAAAATTTCCTTGTAGGCCATGATAAAAATTCGAGTTTTCGATACTCGAGCTTGCATAACAACTTTTTGATTTTTTCCTGCTTTTAAAGAAATTTATGTGTACGTCTAAAGTAATTAAAATATTTGCCACAGTAAAAATTATTGAATTTTGTTTCTTACAAAAAATTATTATGTTCCATAGTGGCAATTAAGAAATTTGCTTGAACTGTTACCACGTTGTTGCTAAAAAAAATACTAATCTCTCGTATAAAATTTTCTCCGCGTACATCTTCTCTGTGCGTTTCTTTTTCTTCTCGGGAAGTGAAAAATGCCGAATTTCCGTTCCAAAGTTTTACCTTTATGCTAAAAAGATATAGATGATCGCTGCTGTAACTGACCAAAACATCCCGACCGTCGGGACTATAACTCAGGGACGTTATTCTGTAAGAGTTACCATCGAATTCAGGAACCGTGAATATCGACGTTGGCCAAGCGTTCTCGCCGTTATCTGACCGAGAAAATGTTTTTTTTTTGATTGTATCGTAAACAGAAAGATTTTGGAAATCAACGATATTTAATTTTTGTACCCGAATCCCTCGTTCCCAGCATTCTTCTGTCAAAAGTTCGAACAGTGCTGTCAGAGCATCCGATCGCAATTTGATGGGGTAAGACAGGATTTACGGATAGAGCTGTGACACCTTTTTGGCATGAGATCATCACATCCTTATAAAAAAAAAAACATTCGTTTTATATATGCAATGTGTATTTGGAAAAAAAAGTGAAACTTGCGAAATGAAATATTTTTACCTCTTTACACCTGGGTACGCTGCATTTTTCTTTGACTCTTAAATCGTAACCCCGAACAGTTCCGTCTTCACCACAGCTCAAAAAACTGTGCGGCTCACCGGGTATTACCGCTATTTCGTAAGTCGTTCCACTGTGACAGTTGAACTGATTGTTAAACGTTGCAGTTCGTCTCATGAGATCTACGAAATAAAAACGCCGTTGCTCTCATTCCAATGTCTTTTAAGTTCTTTGATGCTCCGAAACATCAATTTTTTTTTAATTGTACCTGTGTAAAGTATAATTCCATCTCCGCTGCACGAAACAATCCGATGATCGCCACTGTTGGGTAAAAATTTGGCACTAAATATATTCGCTCTGTGGCTAGTTTTGTAATCGGTCAAAACCTGTGAAAAGAAAGATATTTTTTTACTTTTTTAATGAGCTCTATTTTTTATGGGCAAGTTAAACGATGGTCAAAAAGTAGATAAAAGATGCAGAGAAAGTTTTTGTTGAACGAGAAGCTAAAAAATTCGTAACGCGAAAAATACTGGAATAAATCTGAGAGAGAGTTTTATTTTTTTTTTTCGAAGGACAGGACGTGCTCAAGTAGGGAAAAGAATCTGAGGTCATAAATTCCATTGGCTCCGTGTGAACCGTTGGGAAGATATCGAATGCACTTGACGTTTTCTCGACATCACCCACGTTACACAATGCCCCTCCGGTCAATAGCGAATCTCACAATTGCGAATATATAGTTCTAGATCTCAGGATAAAATTAGCAACAGTAGAGGAACGCACGTGGAAAGTTTTTTCTTCTGCATCGTGCTCTCCTCTTCGTCAACGTTCGTTCCTTTTTTTTTCCTCTTTTTAATCTCCATTTGGCAGAGATGAGCGTTCTCCGCCCTATCTAGGCCAATGTTAGACCTTGGCTAGAATGCAACCGAGCTTTCGAGACGCCTTCCCTTGAAAAGGCCTATCCGATATTTCGCGAATCGCTAAGATCAAGGCTTCTCGTTAATCAATACTGTCGGAAATACATTAATTCAAGAATAAGGAAGAACAGACTGAATAAATTCACACGTCTCGTTGTCGCGATTTTCCCAATTACTTCCAACATTTATTACTTCAAACCTATACACTCGAATTATCTATTTTTTTGCGTAAGTTTATTTTCGAAACAATTTTTTTTTCGTCCCATATTTTGTCTCAGTTTGAATCGTTGAAAATTAGTCTCTTCGCATCGTACGACTGATGATAAAAATCGGAGACGGGAAGTGACTGGACCTCACGTGCAACATCGATGGTAGGATTTGTCTCAAGGATTATTATAAAAATAACATTGGCACAGAATTTTACGAGACCTATAAACGTAACGACTGTTAAGTGCAGTTGACAAGTTCTTTTCGTCTCATACATTGTAATTTTTCTCAGCCAAATTGGCTTTAATACATAAAGTAAATCTAAGCAAAAAGCAAATATTTCTGTGAGATTCTCGAGATCTTTGCAGCATATTGTACAAATTACGATCATTGCCTCTTGCCCCTCCATCTTTTCAAAGTTTCATGCTTGTGACACAGAGACGAGATTAGAAGCCCTGAAATTTCGACAGGTGATTCCTACAGTTGTTACTCGAGCTGCGTGTCAACCACTGTTTTGTAATTTCCCCACTGACCATGAACTGTCTTGTCATTTTCAAAAGCTGCTCCGCTCATCTTTACTGAAAAAGATCACAGTGAATCGGGATCTTTGAAGTTACTTCCTGAATTCTTCTGGCTTTCGATCTCTTTGCGAAACAGCCAGAAACTTCATCTTTATGAGCTAAATAACTAATAGATATACATATTTTGAGTTGTCTCTTAAAAATTTGGCAAATTAGTGAATGGTACACATAAAAGGTATTCAGAATGAAATAAAATTTGAAATAATTTGCTATGAAAAAATATATATATATATGTTTTCAAATATCTTTCATTTATATTGAATAAATTATTGTACCTGATAATCGTAAGGATCAGTGAGAACAAGATGTTGATCGTCACTGCCGGACAACAAAATAGACCCACTGGTGTTCCAACAAATGGAGTTGACGCAACCCTTGTGGACCTTCAGCCTTTTGAGCAGTGACATTCTTTGTATGAGCTCAAGGCTCGCTGTAAAGGAAAGCAATGACACAGCGAAAAATTGTATCGAGCTTTCATTATTGTTGTCTATTTACAAATTAGAAAAAAAATTTTTCCAAGTCTCAACGAATCTACAATTGTCAAAAAAAAAGAATGATTCAGTCATGGAAAAATTCAGTCGCTCCAAACATACATTCTCATAGATTTAAGAGCACCGAAGGGACGAACAAGAGTGTCAACAGTACGAAAATAATTTCAAAATGCAGAAAGTACTAAATCGTGAATCCGATGACATTCGTAAGAATATACATGGAGAGTGATGTTTTTTTTTTAAAATAAAAATTTCTTAATTTACCTTTGCTGCTTGAGTAGAGCTTGAGCCTCGTTCGATCATCGTACGGCTGATTGTAAATATCACGAAAAATACTGGACCTGGTGCCTCTCATTATAAACGGGACAGCGAACGCGCAGCACGTTCTCAATGACAAAAGGGAGTTGCATAAAAGAGCTTTTTTCCACGGTGTAGCGTCTTCCAGGAGACGATTAGCCACCAGAAGATAACGGAGAAAAGAGAAACGAATATAATAATAAATGAATAATAACAATGGTAATGAAATAAAGCTGAACAAGATGAAACACCACGAGTGCACGAGATCTAAGCTGTCGAGAATCGCTGAGATTTTCTTTCGAACGAGACGCACTTGCACGGGATCTCGGCTACTTTTATCTTCATTTGCTTAATATTTAATTATTTTAGACACACGAATGAATTTCTTTTCTACGCTGAAATGTTTGTACGCGCCTCTTCTACACACCCGCACCATCGCGACTTGTATACTAAAAATAAATTGTGAAATTCCGAAATACGCTTGATGATGAGCGGAGCTCTCTCTGATGACTTCGCTCTCTCTCTCTACCTCTCTTATTGCTCGCTCACTCTTAGCACCAACACACCGTGACTTTCTACCGTGAAAAACAGCTGAGCGAATGTACACAATGGCATCTCAGCGCGAGACACGTCGCAAAACGCGACTGATAAGCGACAGTGACGCCTCTAGAAAATTTGGATACCCTCAATTTTCCCATTGGATCAATTTATCGCGACTCAAAAAAATAGTTTTCATCTTTGATAAATGAAACACTGATCAACGTTTTCCATCCTACATTATTACTCTCGATGATCATTTTTCAAAGATTCAAACGACGGACTTTTTCTACTCCGCTCGTGTCCGACGCATGCGCCTACAACACCTACTATTATTTTGAGGTTAAGTTCTCTAGTCGAGCGGCTCGAGGATGTTTATCTAATTTTTAAAGCAAATTTTATTAACTTTATTCACGAGATTCAGCACAATACGATTACAATTATGTTGTCCATGCGGTTGATTTCGAGGTGAGCTGTCTTTTCGACAAAATCATTTCATACTTTGCAGAAAATTTTGTTTTTCTTGCAATTAACCTTCAACAATTGAACGTTCATGTTTTATGTTATTATAATATTTTTTTAGAAACAATCTACCACAATATGCAATTACATTGCAAAAGTTGCATACATCGTCGTTGTTGCACGATTCTTCTTCTTCATCGTCAGACTCGGACAAGGAAAGTTCTAAGAAAAAATTAAAAACCAAACCTGTTCAAACGGATGAAGAAAAAATGAAAGCGACCGAAAACACTAAAAACAGATTAAACGATCTTCTACTCCAGATGAAATCGGTAATCAAACAATTTTATGCAAAAACGTACAAGTAACGATTTTTATTTTCAGAAAATATCTATTTTATTGAAATATAAAATCTACCAAAAAATTGCATCATTTTAACATTTAA